>BJBW01011283.1:0-44300 GCA_004320125.1 Scolopax mira | reverse complement strand
TTTTCAGTGGTTGCCAGTGAGAGGATGAGGGGCAATGGGCATAAGCTGGAACATAGGAAGTTCCACTCAAATATGAGAAAAAACTGCTTCACGGTAAGGGTGATGGAGCCCTGGAACAGGCTGCGCAGGGAGGTCGTGGAGTCCCCTTCTTTGGAGGTTTTCAAGATCCTCCTGGATGCAGTCCTGAGTAACATGCTCTAGCTCTGGGCAATCCTGCTTCAGCAGGGGAGTTGGACTAGATAATCTCTATGGTCCCTTCAAACTCTAAAAAATTCAGTGAAATTCAGTGAAGTTACCTAATGATAATACTACACTTAGATGCATGGGGAGAGATAACCAATATTGCCTATAGATATCTGACCTTCACCACCGCATGACAAACCTCATTCCTCACTGGGCAGCACCCAAATTACTGCAATTCAAAACCCAGATTAAGAACATAATTGGCACCAGTTTCCTTTAACGTATTGTGTCAGGCTTGTAACATACCGCAGCTTAACAGCTACTAATGGAGCAACTGTATTGTCCCAGCAGTAGAGGTACAGATATGGGGTCTGGCTGTAGGGGGTCTATATATATCCAAGGGTGACAATATGCATCAGAACTGTCTATTACTCTTTATAAGTCCCAAGATTAGCATTTGCAAAAAACCCTCCAAACATATATATATATATATATATAAAAATATAAAGAGTTTGTTTCAGGTGTTCAGGAAGATACAGGGTGTTTAGATTCATAAAACAAAGGAAAAAAAACCAAACCAAACAGAACACATGCCCAATTCCAACCCCAAATGTCATGAGTTATCATTATGCCTGTCTAGTCATTTTGGGGAGCTGACAAATATGGTTGGAGGAGGCATAATTGAGATGGAGTTAAACTGAATTAAGCAATATATGGTAGCATCTCTGAATCACATATTCTGAGATATGCTTTTGAAATCCAGTCTAGATAATTTTTCTTCCCAACCTGCAAATTGTCACTACAAGAGAGTCGGTGGCTGGGTTTTGGGAAGGAAATTCTTTGACAAATACAACGTATTGCTCCTCTTGTGGAGGTGGGAGAAAGGTTTTGGCTACTGTAAAGAAGAACTTCTAATTTTACAAACTTTTATGATGTTTAATATTTTTTTTTGTATTAAGGAAACTTTTTTTTTATTGGTTTGAATTCAATAAGAATAAGTCCTTTTATGATAGAGATATAGAACCACAATTAAGAAATGTTTTCTCTGTCTGTCATAATGATGAAACCAACACAGTGTTATTATTACTCTGGCTGGATTTCTGTGATGGGTTTAATGACCCATACTATAAACATCATCAAGTACTGGAACAGGATGCCCAGGAAAGTGGTTGAGTTATGAACCCTGGAGCCATTTAAAAGACAGGTATATGTGGTCCTTAGGGACATGGTTTAGTGGTGGGTTTGGCAGTGTTATGTTAACGGCTGGACTCAATGATCTTAAAGGTCTTTTCCAGCTTAAATGATTCTATGATTCTGTGATTTTGCTGGAGAGACTGAGTTGTTGCAGGGACCTTTTCTGGAATCCCAAGGTTTTATGAATTCACTGCAAGTTGCTTATTCCCCAGGAGCAGGTGTGCAGTCTGACTTCCATGATGGAATGTCATTTTCCACATGAAAATAAATTTCCTATGGATCAAGTGATAGATTATAGCTGTAAGTTTATAGTTACATGATGCAAAAAGTACTGCCTGGTATGTGCAGGTATAGCTGATCAGTTTTTTTCTCTATGCTGGGGAAATAGAGGGACTTCATGGATAAGAATTACTTGTAAAACAGCTTCTTCCTCTGAAATCTCTAGTTTAATTCATTTTGAATTTGACTATTATGAATGCATCTGTACTATCATGTCATGGCTCATTAACCCATACTATCATTGTACAATGCTTTTTTACTGCTGACCTTAATGTTTGTGTTCATGGGGAAACTCACATGAGGAGGGTGGAGGAGGGGATGGTACTTGCAGTACACTAAGTTTTGTAACTGTAGGGATAAGGACAAACACAAGCAATTTGTGATGTCTCTCTCACTCACAGTCTTATTAAGGTACCTCAGCAAACCTTGCAACGACCAGACAGGCACCTAATCAATAGGAAAGTGATTTTCAGGACACACAGTTGGCCAAGGTCACAAGTCATCATGTCCATGAAACAGTCTGTGAGATAATGACTTTTACTGATTTTCTGTTTCCTTTCCTTCTTCCACACTGGATGCTTCTAGATAGTTACTGCTATTTTCAGGGTGCTATTCATTCTGTTATATTCTTTATCATGACATCCACCAGAAAAAAAGGAAAAAAAAAAGAAAAAAAAAAGATTCAAGAAGTTCTTGGCTGGCCAAGAAAATGGACTGTTGTTCCTAGCCAAATTGGTTTTTCTTACAAAGCATACCACATACACACAGGATAGACTACTTGAATGATGAAAAAAAAACATGTGAAAGAAAAAGAGGTGAATGAGGAGGGCATGTTTCAAAGGGAGATCAAAACTGAGTTACTTCGATAAATCAAGTGACTAAAGTTTGTCACTACATCACCTAAAACACTACCATAAGCATCAGAATCAAACAGTTTTACAAAAAATCCCAAAGATTTTATTGCTCAATACATAATTAAATTGTAGAAATCACTGCCACAGGATACTGTGGACTCCACAAATTTAAACAGCTTGTATCTAAAAACTAACTAGGACAGGAGAAACATGTAAAGGATTGTCCAATTTTCAATGCAAGCTCTGGTTCAGGAGAACCGTTTAAGATGCAGATTGCACAAAATGGGAAGATGTATATTTGGAATATGTAGGGAAATTATCATGTGCCATGTGCTTTTTTATCTAAATACTCCCTATTAGTCATAGGTAAAGGCAGGATGTTGCTATATCTCAGCACATACATTCTTAACTCTTTTAGTACCCAGGAAATATCTCCCTCCCACATGTAGGTGAAGCTCAGAGTTCTGTAGCCTCAGCTCACTGAAATCCATTCCAAGATCCCATTAGAATCTATTTGAATATTCTAGGTATCTAAATGCTTCTAGGTATTAGATGAACACAGAAACTATAGAGTGTTTTAAGAGCAGCAAACTCTTGATGTTACTGTTTCCCAGTGAACAAAGTGCTACATCTCTTTGATCATTGAACCAGAGTCAGCCTTCAGATGTTTTTTATTACACTTCCTCTCCACAATTTCTCGCTAAATCTGAGGCTGAAGGTAAGTTCTATTCCATGATGACACTTGTTGGAGGTGAAAGCTCATTAGCAGGTGAACACAATGAACACAATGAAAAGGGTAAATCATGCTTGACCAATCTGATAGCCTTCTATGCTGTTATAACTGGATGGCTGGATGAGGGGAGAGCAGCAGATATCTGCCTTGACTTCAACTAGGCTTTTGACACTGTCTCCCATAACATTGGAAAATTAAGGAAGTGTAGGCTATGTGAGGGTGCAGTGAGGTGGATGTGGACCTGGACGAGGAGGCAGAGTATCCTTAGCAAGCTTGCTGATGACACCAAACCAGGAAGGCTTGCCTACACTTCAGCAGAGGGCTGTGCCACCATCCAGTGTGATCTGAACAGGCTGGAGAGCTGGGCAGAGAAGAACCTCATGAGGTTCAACAAGGGCAAATGTAGGGTCATGCACCTGGGGAGAAAGAACCCCAGACACCAATATAGGTTAGGGGTGGATCTTCTGGAAAGCACTTCTGAGGAATAGGATCTGAGGGCCCTGGTGGATAGAAAACTTTCCATGAGCCAGTAATATGCCCTTGTTGCCAAGAGGGCCAATGGAATCCTGGGCTGCATAGGGAGAAGTATGGCCAACAGGTCGAAGGAGGCCATTCTTCCCCTCTACTCTACACTGGTGAGGCCACAACTGGAATACTGCCTCCCGTTCTGGCTCCCCAGTTCAAGAGAGAGAGCGAACTACTGGAGAGACTCCAACGTAGGGCAACGAAGATGATTAAGGGATTAGAGTACCTCCCTTATGAGGAAAGGCTCAAAGGGCTCTTTAGCGATATCTTCCAGCAATAGGATGAGGGGCAACAGGCTCAACCTGGAACATAGGAAGTTCCATTCAAAAATAGGAAAAACTTCTTTATAGTGAGGGTGACAGAGCCCTGGAACTGGCTGCCCAGGGAGGTCGTGGAATCCCCTTCTCTGGAGATTTTTAAGGCCTGCCTTGATGCAGTCCTGAGTAATGTGCTCTAGGCGTTCCTGCTTTAGCAGAGGAGTTGGACTAGATGATCTCTAGAGATCCCTTCCAACTCTGACAATTCTGTGATTCCATGAAAGGGCAATGGGTAAGGAAATAATGAAAAATTTGAAATTATAAGTTTATTCCAATACCTTGTTCTGCAATGTAGATTGCCTGGCAACTCCGTATTGGCATCACGCTGATGCAAACAGAGACCATCACAGAGCAAAATTAATTCCAAGTTTTCTAAAAGAAGCTGATACAACTTTTTGGGTGTATACTTTACTTTTAATCTCTCTGCCTCAAAGCTGGATTCCCAAATTTGGAAGAAAAAAGTATTCTTCTGTTTCACTCAGAAGGTCTGTATATTCTTTAAACAAGTTTGCAGTAGAAAGGACCCGTCATTAAATGAATTTTAGGATTTATAATTTCAGAATAGGAAGTACTTGTATACTATTGGATAAGGTTTTGAATGTTAAGTTCAAACCTGGGAAAAATGGTTATCAGATTGGAATACGTAAGAGAAGTTCAAAGCACAGGAAAGCTAGGACATCATACAATACTTACAAGCTCTGATTGAGTTCCTAGACAAGATTCTATCTGTTGTTATAAATGCATGTAAATTACATATGCCTGTTGGGAAATATAGACAGTATTTTTTCATTTATTTATTCAATTGTAAAATATGTATACAGTAGAGGTAGATTTTCAGCATGACATAGGAACCATGTAGCTCAATCTCTTCCTTTTCTCTGATAATTACAATTTAAACATTAATACATTATAAAGAATACTGAACTATAATTCTTAAATCAGAAACTACGTTGTGTGTCCTACTAAACTAGTTTTTATTGGTTTGCTTTTTGATTGGTATATTGAAATTTTAGTTTTAAGATGTAAATATTAGCTCTGTAAATATGTGGTTGAAATTCTAAAATCTATATAATTCTTTAAAAATTATGTCTGAGTATACTTTGTATTCACCAAAAAAACAATTTCTACAAAGAAATTATTGTAGTCAAACTATTTTTATGGACCTGATGGTGTTACATAGAATTTAAACTCTATGTAACAGACTTTCATGCCTTATTTATTCAACTGAAATTAGTGAATAAGAGCTCTGATGAAACTCTCAGTCCTGTGAAGTGCAATGTCAGAACAACCCAGTTTCTAGATTAGCAAGAAAAGCCCTGTATGTGTAAGTCTTTTGTTCTCCTTCTTTTCTTAACTGTCAGGATAATATTCTTTCTTGTACTTTTGGACTTAACCAATAACTTTTTTTCTGTTTCTCACTAGTCTAAGCACATATACATCTCCTAACTAAGCACATTCTGCTCTTGCCCCTACCTGCTTGCCTGACCCAGTCAGAATTGATTAAAATACTTTCCTCTGTTTTAATAAATGGAAATTTAATTAATAAAGAAATTTGTCTAGTATCACTGCTGAATGGACAGAATGGAAGTCAGAAGACCATTAAATTATTAGAATTGTTATACACAAATCACTAACTTCTCTATCAAAGTAGATATATCTTGCAACTTGTGTTTTTAATAAATTTTTTTGTGAAAAACTCAATTTTAGGGTGAAGTACAGTCAAATGCTTCCAGAGGCTAGTAAATAAAACATCAAATAAGGTTTCTGAAGTATATATTGGGATATTATAACCCAATTTTTGATGCACTATGGCATTAAAATGGAAATTTAATAAAAAAATATATAAGTCCAGTTAGAAAATTAGTATGTCCTGCAACTAATATCAGAAAAGTGATGATAAATATGTCTGATTTTTGCTGTCATTGCCATGGCATATATCAATATACCTCAATTAACAGAATGAAGACAAAAATTGCTTTGCTATTTACCTTCTAAGGTAAGTCAAGCCTACTCAGCTAGCTGTCTGCTATGCTAAATATAGAAATAAAAGCCATTCAGTAATTCAATTAATTCAACTGATTTAAGATAAACAATATTTTAGTTTTAAGGTAGTAGAATATCTCTAAACTATAGTATGGAGTCTACACAGCTGTAAATGCACCTGAATGCAGATGGTCTTGCAAGTCATAATTTTCACAGGATAACCAGAATAAATAAGTTTAAAATTTCCATTAAAAGGATTCATAGTGACTACAGAAAACCCCAGAGCCGTAACTTTATCAAGTGATTGAATACATTTCAGGAATCAATACACTATTGTCTTGCCATATAGCTGTAAATTATCTTTGAAGTTTTTCAGAAAGTTGACAGAATCTACTTTTGAACTCTAAACAGGAAAGTATATTTTTTGCATATATTTGCTCTAAAGCAAATATCTAGACCTAACTATAAGATAGTCCAAGTTGTTACTGACGTTGTTGCATTACTTGTAGAAAAAGCATTGTTTCAAACAAGTAAAATGTGACTCTTTGTTAAACGATTTGATAGCAGGAGGTTTTAAATTGATGCACTCAAATATATCTAACAAAAATTTACCAAAGATGTATCTTTAAAAACTCTGGTTTTGCTCATGATAGAGTGAGAGGAGTACAAAGGGGTATGACAGAGGTTTATGAACTAGCAAGTGTTCTAGAGTCTATAAACTGGTGCTCTTATATTACTTTTCCTACTGCAAGAACAAAGATATGTCCAGTAAAATTGATACACAACAAACACAACAATGCTAAAAGGCAGTAGATTACATAAAATGTACAGCAATCCTCTAGAAATAAATGCCACAACTACAGTTCAGGCCAAGACTTTAACCATGTTCAAAAAAACCCTAGATGTTTACAGGCGTAATGAAAACTTCTAGTGCCTATAATAGAATTAAAAGATGCTACAACTCTTGTGCTTCATGACAAAGATGAGCTGATTCCAGACCCTTTCGCTAAAACTCCAGTTGCTCTTCAAACATAGAAATGCTTCTATTAATTCCAAAGAGGCAAAGATTTTATGTGTATATGTTCAATAACTGGGCTCAATGATATCTAAGACTGAAAATTTGTTATTGAGCAATTAAAAAAATTCTATAATATAGATCAAATTACACAAATAATTAATATTTTCTTTTCATATTATCCACACAGTTAAGATATTAATTCCTTAGACAGTATTCCACTTTTACTTTGTTTTGTGAGGAGAACTAACTGTCAATGTTTGAATAAGAATTTAGTGGAAATATAACCATATGTTATTGTGAGTGGTTTTTTTTTCCTTTTAAAAAAGTAAATCTAAGCATGAGATAAAAGAATTGGTGAGATGAAGCTAAACAGACAGATATATGGATGAAGAAGCCCCAGAGAATATTCAACTATTTCATTGTAATGAGCAGTTAGTTAATGTGGAGTCAGTTCTTTGTTATTAGCAAAGCCTTATCACCTGGGCATTGCAAGCATTAATAAAATGGCAATAAATGCACATTTTTGAATCAGAACAGATAGGTAATCATTCTCAATGAGAAAATAAGAACACCATTTTTCTGTCAACTTTGATGCTTGTCTTCTCCTCTTATCCCTGCTAAAATGATAACAGTGAAACATTTCCAAAGGTTTTAGAGAGACCTTTGTGGAACTAAGTTTGGAAATGAAAAAACTTTCCTCTCCACAAGATCACCAATCTAATGTTAAAACCATACACAGAGTAAGAGGCTTAAATATGAATCCTACATGCCCTGTTATTTGGTTTTCTCCCTTAAAGAGAAATTCTAATTTGGATCTAAGGAACCTTTCTGTTAAAATTTTCACTGAATCTAATCCATTTTTGAAAAACATATTGGTAAAAGTTAACTGAGAATTTTATGAGTAAAACCTGTGTGGTCCTCTTTTTCTCTTTTTTTTTTTTTTTTAATAATTTCTGATCTTAATAATCCTTGCCACAAATGACGCTTGAAATAAATACGAACATAAAATAGCCAGTTCATGATCTTTGCAAATTGTCAAATTGTCGTAAAAATATGTATTAACCATAACCACTGAAACGTAAGTTTAGCATGGATTATAAAATATATATATTTCACAGGAGACATTGCTGTTACTCATCCCAGTTTTATATCAAGGTTTTATACAAGTTCAAGTCCATTGACTTTACTGGAGTTTCTCCAAGTTTAGACCAATATAAATGTAGCAAGCAAAACTGACAAACAATAATAACTATTCTTTTTGCAGTTAGGCAAAATATTTTTTGCCAAGAATGTGTTTCAAAAAAGAATTTTTTCTGAGAATTACCCACCTTAAGGGAATTTCACAGTAGAGAACAACTTCATTACACTTTTTCTGCTCTTAAATTTTTTTCAACCAGTTTGATATTTATCAAAATTATTTTACTGTGTTGAGTTTTGGGCCTGTCACTCCAAGAGTCATTGAGGTTCTGAAGCATGTCCAAAGAAGGACAAAGCTTGTAAAGGGTCTAAAGCACATGTTTTAAACAACATGGGTTTGTTTAGTCTGGCGAAAAGTAGACTGAGGGGAGCCCTTATTGCTCTCTACACCTACCTGAAAGGAGGTTGCAGAGAGATGGGGGCTGATTTCCCAAGTAACAAACAGTAGGGCAGGAAAAAATGGCCTCAAGTTGTGCGAGGGGAGGTTTAGATTGGATATTAGGAAAAATTTCTTCACCAAAAGAGTTGTGAAGCACTGGAACAGGCTGCCCAAGGAAGCAGTGGAGTCACCATCCCTGGAGGTATTTACAAGACATGTAGATGTGGTGTCTGGGGACATGACTTAGTGATGGATTTGACAGACTTTCAACCTAAACTATTCTATGCTCCTATGATGTTGTGAAAGAAGAGTTATTTGGAACATGTATTATTTTTGAAGGATTCTAAGTAACCTAATTGTAAAATATTTAAAATAAAATTCTACCTACAAGATTATATTTCTAATTTTAAAAATATAATTTAGAAAGAATTGAAATATGAGATATTTCTATTGAAGGTAGGCAGTTAACTATGTCTTGCACCACCTCTCTATGTAAATTTTTAAAGTTATTCTTATGTGCAATGAAGTTGAGTGTACATAAAAGAGAGAAAAAGGCTGTAGAGCACTTTTAATAAGCATTCCCAACAGCTGGGAATTTTTTTTTTACAAGTACTGGTTATTCCTTTTACAGTGTTTGAATATACTATATATGAGTGTGAGTGATTTCTTTTATAAGTATTAGAGTGATCAGTGTCAAGGACATAACTTTAATTTTGAAAAAGTGTGATAATCTTGATGTACAGATTAGATCAAAGTGTTGTATAAAGGTAGTTAATAAAGAAGTAATTTTTTTTTGATGCTTAGTATGAAGTATATCAAGCCTTACTCAGTTATTCTAGTGACTCTTTAAATATGCCTTCTACTTCCACTGGTTCTCTCTTTGTCTTGCGGGATTCCCAAGTACAAATCAGATGTGTTTTTTCTGGAGTAGAGTTATTGGAGACTATGTAATCTACAATTGGAAATAGGTAGTATCTGAATAGGGATATTTCAGTTTTCTCTCATGTCTTGTGAAAGGGGCAACTGAATACCTGAGCAGTTATTTACGGGTTTTTCTTTGCAATAATGTCTTAGGCTATATTAGATATAGTAAATTACATGGTTCTAGGTGAATGACTCAGGCTATGAATTATATTCCCTGATCTGTGAAATTGTTATAATGGTGACTGGTTCATTTTTGCTTTGAGGCATCCAAAATTCATTCAAAAAATTCCCCTACACAATTTTGGAGCTAGCACTTGCCAGGTATCTGCAGTTTCCCTGTATTGGAGGATTAGGGAATATTCTGGGCTAGAGATTTGAACAGACCATGTAGGTGACCTCAGGAGCAGAGAACAATATATTTTGCTAATATACAAGCAGATATTTAGCTGCAAGCACACACTCTTCTGGAGGGGATCATAGCCTAGACCCCCAACTCAGTAGTACCATAGGCTTCCCTGAGGAAATGTGCTCTCCTGGACATTGTATATTGATTCCCCACATTGGGAAAGGTGAACAAAATTTCTGTGTTCCAGGAATAAAATGGTAAAGTCACATAAATAACAGCAAAGTTACAGAACATGGATATACAATGCAAGTTCAGTACAATTACTGAATGACCATTATCAATTTCCAGACATCTTTCTATTAGAATTTTAAAGACAATTCATTTCTTAATAGAATTATAGTCATTATTTGGTAAAGGAATTACATTGGCAAGTTCAACCTCTCTTAGCTAAATACTTAGATAGGATCATTTCAGATTCCCTCGTAAAGGTGCCAACAGAGCTAGTTGCTGCCTTTTTGAAGGAGGCTGTATCCTGAATGACTATGAAGACTACATTGCCTGCTTTATCCTCTGCAAATTCAGGACAAATTTAGGAAGGCAGAATACAATTATGCTAATCTGAATATGGCCCAGATAGCAGAGCTAATGTTAGTTTTCCTGCTGGGATTTTTGCCTCTGTAACAATGCAGTAATCTTTCAATAGATAGTCTAGCATGGAGCGTGTATGTGTACTGAAGCATGATATAAGTATTTCAAAAGGAAAAATAATGAAATTACAAACACCCTTAACAGTCTCAATGGAGTAGATTCCCAGGACACCTTCATTAAAATTGACCCATCTAAAAATATGTGTTTAAAAATGCAACCATTCAAAACACTCAGATACATTATTATACACTATCACACAAATGAGTAATTTACATTTAATAACCAAATAGTATAATTAAAGAGCTTTAATGGTTCAATTTGCTTTACCCTTCTTTTCCTTCTTTAATCCTTAAAGAAGGATTGACTAATGACTTTTTCCTCCTGTAAGCATTTTCTGCCTTTTAGTAACGGATTACAAGACTGAATATTTCCATACCTGATTTTCTTCAAGTTTTTCCTCACTTCCAAGACAAGTTGTTCAGCACCACGGACTGCCATGTTCTTCCTTTTAGATTCAAATATAGCTTTGGCATTTTAGATGCCATTTTGACATTTTAGATGTTTTTGACATAATCTGTTGTTTAGTGCTTTTCAATTAAACCATCGTGTCCACTCTTAAAATTTAGCTATTTACCAAAAAAATAAAAAACATTAAAAAAATATTGAATGGTCCTTATACACATAAATCTTTTTTTTCCCTTGTATTTCACATTTTGCTACCATGATGTGTCAATACATAGACTGCAACATCAAATAACTTGTGTTCCCCATTTCCCCTCAACATTTTTTCTCTGTTAACTTTCTCTGTTGCAGCATATTAAACCCTGGGCATTATTTTTTAGTCAACTATCTATTTCCTGTAGAACAGGTACTATTTTAGTGATATTTCACTCCTGACACTGCTCCTAAGGGTAATACAGAAGTTCTCACGCCCAGTTTGGTGCCATTCACCTATATATTTTATCACACTATTCCAGCAGGTCTTTTTGTAGCACTCCCATTCACATACCCTCATGATACATCTAAATGGTATTATTTTTACTGTAGTGTAAAAACGTCATTATGGTAGTTTGACAGCTCAAACATGATTTCAAGCTCTGGTCCTGAAAAATCACAGAAAACCCAATCGTTATTTCTTTTGGTCTAAGAGTTACATGTATTATACATAAAGAAATACATTATTAAAAAATATACAATTACACCAGCTGCATTGTACTTTAAAAGTAACTGCACAAGTGATGCAGAATGATCATATACCTATTGTTCAAGGCAAATACCCTTTAAACCAGACAGCCTGAGTTCATGCATCAGCACATTTGAACTGATTGAGCTGTACTGTGATCAGTTTTTCAAAAAATATAGGTTCTTCCCTTTTTCTGTCCTTTAGTTTATTTCTTTATAACTTTGTTTTGGTATGATGATTGCCTTATCTATGGCTGAATAGTCATTCTTCTACCTACTGATACTCAGTAAGAGAGCTAGGCTAGGGCAAGCTCTATGGTGCATTATTATAGGCACTACTTTCTTTCCCCTGATGATTGCACTATCATGCTGGATGTTGTCAGGTTTTTATTTTTGTTTCATGCCTAATAGAGGTAGTTTGGGTACACATTTCAGATATTAGAATCTTAAAAGATAGATTTTATGTTGCAGAATTTGTGCATTTTTCTTCAGAAAAGAGATTTCTCTTTTCTGAAAGACCTGTCATCTTCAGATATCCTAAGAAAGGTGCTTGGGAGGGAACAAAAAATTTATTATCACTTCTGTTGCTGACTAGAGGTTAAAGTTCAACCATCCTAAAATCTATATTGCTCCTTAGAGATATCTACCTAAACAGAAAATCTGAAAGATAAATTTAGATTATATACTTTATCTTTAGTTAATTAAAATTTGATGAGTCACACACTTTCCATCTGAATGTGATAGTACAAACAAATCAGAAATTTACTGGTTTTTGTTCCCACTGTGGCTAAATCCATCAACATTCATGAGTTGTATTACTGCAAAATGTGAATGCCTGTGATTGAACATAGAATATTTTGTACTGAAAAAAACTCCTTCAGAATATGCATTAGAACTTTCCTGCCTAAAATATATCTTGAATCTCACAGAAAATACTGTTCTTTCCTTTTAAAGGCCTAGATCTGGAATTATCTGGGATCACAAATTTCCATTTTTCTTTAGAAGGAAGCAATATCTCTCAGGAATTCAGTGAAAAACGTAAATTTGACATAACATAATGTTATAAATATTTAATCTAAAGCCTCCTTTTAATGTTTTATTATTTAATTTAACTGTCCCATTATTTTTTGGATCTGGCCCTTTTGAACATTAAGGATTAAGAATACTTTTACATTTTTAATTGTACTTTTCTAATATTTCTGTTCTGTTAATTGCCCATGAACTGTTGCAAAGTCCCGAGTTTGTCAGTAGGTTATAAAGCAAAGTGCCAAAGAAAATAGTCAGAACAGACAGTAGAGTGAAAAGGTAAAAACAACAACAACAACAAAAAAGAGAGGAACAGTTTACCCTCCTTTTTTATTACTTATTATTTTGTCTAATTGTTAAAACACTTGATTTTACTATAAAGACAGATGGAAAGATGAAGTACAGTAAGTTTGGCAAGAAGTATAAACCTGAAGAGTTAAATCAGTGAAGTGAAGCAAGTTCTGTAGCACATTGTATATCATCTGTATATGTTCTGTGTGTAGTGTATATCATCTTCAAATATGTGTGTCATTCTCAAACAGCACTTCACTGGAATTGAAAACTACGCAAACAAATATTTTGTATTGAATCAATATGCAATTTTCCTGGTTAGTGGTGTTATTCAGGTAGAATTGCTGTTAAATGGGAAAGGACTCTGTTAGGTTCAGAAAGTGCTGTCACAAGTGTTCAGGCTTTGATCTCTAGTGATCAGAGAAAATAGCAGGATCAAGCCCAGTCTGGAATTGTTTCTTTCACTGACAGTGAATAAACCAATGATTCTTTCTGTGTGCTCATTCTGTAGCAGAATATTTATAAAAGTTTATGAATTTTCAAATGTTAAACTGGAATTATTTATATATATAATGGAAGTAATCTTACTTTGTAATAATGATTTTATTGTAATAAATAAATAATTCTGAATAAAGGCTGAACTTTCAAAAATAATAAAGTACCACAATGATATAATGATAATTAGGAAAAAAAAATAGTAACAACAAATTCTTAAATAATGTCTTCATGCTTCTATCTCCTTTTTTTTCTTTTCACATAATTTTTGTAATTGTTTACACTGATATACTCAAAGAATAAGAAAGGCTTGGAGAGATCTTATTTGTATTCTCTGCTGCCTATACTTCAGGAGGGATATCTTCCTTCTAAACAGAGAAAAAGGTGCTCGTGTGGTAATAAAAACTATGCAATGCACATTCTTCAAGGAGGAAAAATATGTACCCCTTTACATATCCAGTGGAGGTTTCACGTATGTTACTACAAATAAATATTTGGTACAGTCAAAGTGAAAAGGCAGTATATGCTTTCTACACTACTTAAGAAACAAACCATTATGTGTAACATAGGTGAACAGTGGAAAGAAATAAAACTTCTTTCCACTGGTCTGCTGTCTATTTCCCCTCTGAGAAGAGCCCCAGTTCCTCAACATTTCTGCAATTTTTCTGTTCTGTCTCCCTACACAGTTTCCTACTCTCTTTTACTCTTGCTTACCTGAAGCAAAATATAGTCTTGCATCTGTCTATGAGAAATTAATATTGTGATAGACTGGATGGCAGGCCAAAAAATCAGATAACTATTGAACCCATCTTATTTTATTGGTGAAGGTATTGATTTGCATCCTCTCTCCCAGCCATCAACTACACTTCATGAAACTTAATATTTCATAGAAATTTAGTATGTTTGAGACCTTGAACCACCCATGAAATCTGACTGAAAATTCACAGCGAGATCGAATTATATTAAAGGAAACTGACAGATATGGAGAGAAATAGATGGACAAAAAGACAGAGCTACATTGGAAGCCTTATTCACTTATAAAATTACACTAAAAGTCCAGTTTGGAGTTAGCTAGTTATTTTGAGCAGGTATGTAGTGCTATTTACATTCTATAATATATTTATTTTACTTTTTAACACTCTAACTGCATCTATCACTAAGTCTGGAACTGAATAGATTTCTATTAAACAGTATTTTTAAACATGATAGTGAAAAGTAATTATCTTTCCTTAACTAATTTAGATGAGGTAGTTTACATTTCCCAAGTCAGGAGACCCAGCTTGTTTGTCTTTGATTACTTCTATGAAAAAAATTGCTTGACTCCATCAGTCTATTTCATGGCTTATATATACAGGGAAAATGGAAGTAAAACTCACAGTGACATCCAAATTGAGCCCGCAGTTACAGTATATACACTTACAAAAGTAACTTATTAAGGGGAGAGTGCACTTTCTGCCAAATAGAAAGATATGATTGACAAGGAATAAATCTAAAGGCTGTTTTTGTTTCCTAATGGCTATGGCTTGCAGGCATAGACTTTGTGTACTCATTTAGCTTCATTTTTTCCATCTCTTCAAAGCATCGAACAATTTGTCAATTAGGAACAGTAGCAAGAACTGTGATCACTGTCAAAATCTTGAACTAATGATTTTGAGAAGGAGTGGAAAGGAATCAGTTTGTGTTTCTGAAAGAAACCTTTGTTTTAAGATTTTTTTGTTGTTATGTGTTATAAAGTAGAAACCTTAAATAAAATGTAAAGGAGATTTAAATTCTCCTGGTAACTCCCTTGGAAGTTTATTTTGAGAAAGCTGATCTTGATAATGCTTCAGTTGTCTTGCTTTGCAAGTTTAAGCAATCATTTTCTTGTAATTATTCCCAAATACTTTATCCCTTCTTCCCCCTGCCTTATTTAATCTAAAACTCAACTGCATTATGGCCACCTGTATTAAAGGAAGCTATAATGAGATTAGAAACCAGAACACAAAATAGGAACATCATCTTGTATGATAACAACATTATTACTACATTTCATTTAATTTATTGGGAAAGATATTTTTGCCTTAGCTCTAAACAAGAAAAACTCTCATTTTTGGCTCTATAATATCAAAAGAAAACTTGTGCATTAGACTAGACCACAACTAGAACAATTCAGAGAGGTCAATGGAAGTTAATTATAATAGAGAAACTCCTCCAAGGCTATTGGCTTTGACCGGGCTTGAAACAATCTCATTAGATTGAGTGGGAGGTTTCTATCAATTTCTCTAGCTTGCCACTAAATCATTATTGCTGTAAATCACACTTTATTAAGGTCTAACTTTTTAAGATTTTTGCATGTCTACCTTTTTTTGGGGAAAAAAAAAGCTAATTATTGTTTACTTAAATCTGACTGATGTTCTTACATTAAAAATTTGCGAATTATATTTGTCAATATAAAAAATTGTGAATAAATACATAAATTAAGAAAATATATAAGTACAAATAATTTTAAAATCATAGTATATAAAATAAGACTTAGAAAAAAGACACTAAGTTATTTAAGGGCAATTAAAAAGCTTAAGAACCATAAAACTCTGCTTTTCAAACTTTTACTTTGATAATTTCATTGAATATTTTTCCTCTCTTTTTTTTTTAACTAAAAGAGAGACCTCACTGGTATTAGCAAAAGCCCATAAAAGCTACTTTTATTGTGAGTGAAGAGACACTACTGCCTCACATCATTAGAAACAATTTCTAGGCTCCCAGAAGACACAGCTTAATTTGTAAATCATTAGTGTGATAGAGAGCATTTGTAAAAAATTAGACTCCTAGAACTTCCTAGAACTTAATGAAAATAAGCTGAAGTTGTTTTTTTTAAAACTACCGCTATTGTTCCTTGCTTTTATCTGTAGTATTTTTGTATTTTATAATGGAAAATACATCTATTTTTTTTAAATAGATTGTTTTGAATCCTGTAGAACACGTAATTTAGTTTTTCATTATGAATAATCTCTTAGTAGTTCTCTCTGGTCGTCCAATCAATTATTATTATAGATCTGATTTGTTTTTAACTCACTTCTGTAACTAACTTATGAAAAGTTAGTGCTCTTTTACATATCATAACAATCTTCATGTTTCTAACGTGTCCCTCTAATGTATTATGATTTACTTGTAGTGAAGTAAGGCCCCATGGCCACACCTTCTGCAGCAACTGAAGACCTAATCATACCTTTTTACTAAAAAAATCAGTGAGGAGCTATACAATTCTACAATTATAAAATCACAGAAATATCTGAAGAAGGAAACATGCAGTTCATGGAGGCTAATTTTGTCCAAACCAATAAACTGTGCAGACAGATGCATATTTAGTCTTTCCTTCAGAAATAAGGATGGAAGGATATTCCACGCAGCCCCATTGTGTATATTTTCAGGGTTTACTTCCCCTTGTAGTAAGTGGAATTTTTCTATTAATCAATATATATATTTGTTGCTTTCAAACTTTACTGCTTTCAAAACTTTATTAAAAAAATTAAACTGAAACACTAATATATCACCACAGTCTTTTTCCTTTCTAGACTGAACAAACCCAATTGCTTACCTCCCATTGTCAGCCATATTTTATCAACTTCTTGTCATTATTGTTGTTTTGCTATTCTCTCACCAATTCCCCTATACTATTTTGTAAATGTGAGAACTCATAGTATACTTCAGCTGAACATCCATTAAACCAAACAAAGAATAATAATTTCTCTATCTAGCAGATAACATTCACAACCCAGAAGGATTTTTTTTTTTTTTTTTTAAAAGTGACTTAATTGGTATGTGTGATGTAGTAGAAAGTTTGTTTTATTTTGTCTTCTATTGGTTTGGTTTGGGTTTTTTTGGTGGCAGGGGAGGGAGCTAGGAAGAGGAGGTTAACATACTTCTGCCTAGGCAGCGGTTCCCTGCTTTATAATTTATCTCTTTTTCTCCTTCTTATATAAGACTGACTGTTCTGTTCATTATTTAATCCTGGACACATAAGGGGTTTTTTTCATCTTATTTTCTCCCCCTGCCCTGCTGAGGAGGGAGCAGCATGGTAGGTGCCTGGCAGATACCACAGCAGTGCCTAAAGGGAAGTCACTGAAATTTTGGACCACAGACATGAATCCTTAAAGAAGTTCCTCTTTCAGTTCACTAGAAAACAAGGATTAATACACAGTCCTCAAGTTACCTAATCAAAACATTATATCATTAGCAGAAATTTGTTGTGGTGTATAAGACATTTTACAGTTTTCCACAACTTCAACTGAAATAATGTTAAAATTGATTAATACATAATAACTAGCAGCTGGTTGTTATAAGACAATAAAAACCAACATGATCAGAGAATTTTGTGCAGGGGGTGGTTTAAAAATAATAGCCATTATTGAGAATAGCCATTTGACTGGTCTTGCTCCATTTAGGAAAAAAAGTAGAATACAATGGTAAAATGATAAGGCATATATTTCAGCTAGCTATCAAGAGACATCACCTTTAGGACACACCTCAAATTGCCTGAAAAAGGGATTCTGAAGAGCTAGTTTAGAGCAGTTATTACTTTTAAAACTAGTAATGTTAGGTGAAATAAATCTCACGAGGCTTTTACAGAAACGGTATAAGGTGTCTTTTAATGGCAATCTGTTAAAAAAAATCTTGAAAATCTTTCACCTTTTTCCATCTTTTTTCTCTTTCTCATAAAGAAGATTTAAAATGATTTTAAATGATGGAAGTACATTTCACAGTCTAGTAGTTTAAGTATCAAGGAGGAAGTAAAAAGAAATGAAGAAAGATTCATTGTAAAGCTGAAAGGGAAGATTAATCAAGTAGTCCGACATCCTATACAATAGACCTTTATCTATTTGCACCTGTACTATGCCCAAAAAATTTGTTTTACCATATGATGTTCTGTGAATATTTCTGATTATAAAGATTTTAACCCACAATTCCAGTAATCAGTTTGTTCCAATGATTAAGATGTTTGAAATTATTTACAGACTGCAATGTATGACTGTACAGATTATATCATCAGAAAATACAACTAAAGTTCTGAAAAAGAATGGTTATTTTATTTATATAATCATCTTTGGATCATATACCAAAAAAAAGAAGAGATGGCAGAGGATAAAGTTAAATAATTCAGGAATGCAAAGAATCAGCAAGTAAGATTAATTTGCTATTGATAAGGCATATTAAAGTTTCATCTCTATGACTCAGTTATCTCTCAAAGATGATTAGTGTAAACCTGAAAGAAAGATAAAAGGAAGATGAGAATAACTCCATTCTGGAAGTACCTGTTATCTTTTTTTACACAGGTAGCTCAAAATTTATAAACTTTAGATCACCAAAATTAGAAAAAAAATAGCTTGATTAGTGAAATCATGTAATTTACGTATACTAACAATGATAATATCATTGTTGGTTCCAACTCTTCAGCATATTGAAGATTATTACAGGGATAGTGTAATTTTATTGTATAAATCACTTCATGGGTTATACAATGGACTGTACAAGGAGTGTGCAAAAATTTTATCCCAACATGTCTAGAAGGAGAAAAATCTTGGGGTTTTTTCAGTCATGAAACTTTTCTAATTAATTCGAAGTTCTAGGTGAGAAATATGAGTGGAGATCAGGTTTTAAAAAATTTATTTTTCAAACCACTGTGCAACAACTGGCTTTTAAAGCCTCAGAATCACATTCCAGAAGGGCAATTATATAAAGGTCCCTTGATCCAACAGTGCTCAGCAAACATTCAATCTCATAATATACCACTAATTGATACAGAAACTCCAGAACAGACTTACATGCTATGTAGCCTCATCATGGTTTTCTACTGTATAGCATTTTTATCATGATTTTAATCAGAAAGAACTAAGACTTCAAGCTGCGTAGATAACTTCACACACTTCAGACTATGAAAGGAACCCTACTGAAATATAAAAAACAATCTGCCTCAAACTCTTCAAGTTTAGCTCCAGAGTAATGGCTGAATTTGGAATGCTCTAATCACTTCATGGATGTCAAAAACAATAAGCAAATGGAAAGGAGAAGGGCTTTTATGTCCAATAAAATTATTGTCTCACCTGCTAAATAATACTTTATCACTGAACTTTACAAGAAAAGATATTCTCTTAATCACTGCTTGAATTATAGACACCCATGACCACTTCTTATACCAAAAACTACTTTATAGTCATTTCATTTTAATCATCTTTTCTTCCCTTTTATTGCTTCCATTTTATTACACAAGCTGACAAGCAATAAAGTAATTTTTCACCTCATTTTTATGTCTTTTATAAAATTTCCTTACTGACCTCAATGGAATTTTTGTCTAAGACATGAATAAAATCAAGGTAATGACTGTCATTTTCCCTGCTCTTTAGGCTTCTGAACTTAAGGTGAAAATATCAAGCTTAAGTCAATTTGGGTGTATTTTTAGGACAGCTGAAACCAAAGACTTTATAAACTCCAAAGATATAGACATAACTGATTTTCAACACTTTTATTTTTCTAAAAAAAAATTCCTCTCTGAGATTTAGACTGGGTACTCATTTAAGATTTACTTACAACATCCTTAATTTGCTGCTAAATTAGTACACTGCATTCAAGCAGCAATTAATATTCCTGCAATACTCTATACTAAATAAAGCTTCCTATGAAGTATATAATTTAATGATTTTAAAATAAAGTGTTTCTGTTCTATATTATTTAAATTCTAGAAAATATTAATTTTTACTGGCTTTAGTATACTGTATCATGGAATCATGTATTCTTTGTCCACTAGGTTATGCCAGTTACTGATGATGTAGTACAATGAATAGACAGACTCTCTTATGTGATTCTAATGCTTAGAAGATCTGAAGAAGTTCTTTTTCCTGATCATAAGATTAATAAAGTGGAAATTAATTTTCTATGCATAGCTTCTTGTCTTGCTCTTTCATTTTCAGTCTAAAAATTAAGTTTTTCATTCTAGACTTCTCACAAGGTCCTCTTCCTGTGCTGGCTCATACTGGGATGTTTCCTGCTGATCTCTATTCTAGTTGTACTCAGAGACAAATAAGCCCTTTCAGACAGTCATTCATCTGAATTGTGTTTTAGAGTCTCTGTTCAGATAGGACATATTTCTCTATTGCGCCTGTATTTTTCCCCCTAGGTTTTAAAGAGTTGTTGGGTGAGTAACTCAAATGTGAACCTTAACACTAGAGATTGACACTGTCAGATGATACTCACTCCTTAACTCCCTGTTTCCCTTGATGAGATCCTTTCCCCAGCCATTCCTGCTGCCAATCTGCAGATACCCAGCAAATCTCTCTAAAACCAGAGTTGAAGTTCAACCCTGGTTGAACTGGAGTAAATATCAGAAGCAAAGGAGAGGCGTGCCACTGGGTGAATGAGGGTCATGGGGGTGCAGGGGCCAGGGAGGGAGCTGAAATGCAGTCCCTAGCTTGAGGATGGCCCTGGTGGGAATCTCACCACAGCTCACACAGCTCATTCCGCTTCATGGCACTACTACATGGCAGCACCCTGCAGCTTCTGACTGGGGCATGGGCAGACAAAGCCCCATAGGACTGGGGTTTCAGTCAGAGCTCCTCATCTTTCACTGGGGAACTCTAAAGCCTGTGGTTTGTGTTTGGTGAATATAATCCCCCCAGCCCCACTTCTGTTAGAGACCTAATGACCTCTCACTGCTGTTGTTATAACCACTTTTAACTGATGTTTTCTAGTATTCCCTAATGTTAATGTCAGCCAGTAATATACACTTTATCTGCTTAATAAATGGTGCATAAAAGATACCAATTTTTCCTGACTGTAAAGTTGCAATTTCATTTTTCATTTTCAAAGTTTCTTCTGTTTTCAGCTGTCCATATATGTTCCCTGAATGCTTTCATTCCTCCATTTCACTACTATTTAGGAAAAACACAAGTACCATATTGTATGGTGCTGTCTTTGTAGAAGTGCAATTAAGTCTGTCACTAATGCAAATAGAAATGTTACCAGTGGACTATATATATGAAAACATCACAAGGATAATGCCCTGCAATGTCAGCTCTTATGCCTCAGTGACAAAGCACTCTAATAATAGTTATTTACAGAGATGTATTCTACACTCCAGTGAGTTAACAAGTTCTAAACCACAAAGCCTAAAATAGAAGAATAAGAGAATTTTCTCCATCTGTTGAACTCTCTTCTGCTGCTTCTAGTAACTTTTCATTTGCATTGAAATAACAATTCCACTCATCAACAAATACTACGATTCTGTTTCCAATAACATAAGTCTGAGGCCTATACAATGTATATTTATTCCCAAGTTAGGAGAAAATTATATCAAAATCTCCAATTAGGAGAAAATTATATCAAAACAGTGTCAATAAGTCCTCATTTTACCTGTTTATTTTAAATTAATACAATTCTAGAAATAATTAGTGAGATGGCCATGTGACTTAACTAGCAAACTCATTCAGTAACAAGTACAGATATGGAAACAATACACTTTTCTTTTTGTTAATTAGTTTATAAATCACGTGGTCTTCAGAGAAACAAATTACAGAAGTTGTTTAAAAAAATGAAATAGTTATGTGGAAATAAATGCAACAAGAGCATATTGAATGTTACTGTGCACCAAAAAATCTGAAATTTGTTGTACCACAATATAAAATTTGAACACTCTGCATTTCAATTACTAAGAGTTATCAGTATGTTAAAAATGGTAAAAGGTGCAAAAAAATCTTTGAGTGATAAACCTGCTTCAGTGAGAGTCATGATGACCTCTATCTACACAGCTTATCAAAAGACTGACAGGAAACTTCATAGCAGTATATAAATATCTTCACACAGAAAGAACACCAGATATCAAGGGCTATAAAATCAATCAAGAAAGAGGAAATAAGTACTGGAAGCTTAAAATGCATATGTTTAAATATCAAGTTAAAAGAAGATTTCAAAAAAAAGTTAATAATTGTAATAAAACAGCAAGAAAAGTGTTCAATCCTCATATACTTTAATGCCCAGAGAACTAGATGCATTTCCAAAAGATATGTTTTACACAAATAAAAGGGCAAGGTTTATGGTCTGTAATATATAGAGGTCCGACAGAATTGCTGAATGCTCCCTATTCCTTTCACTTTATTAATTTGTTTTATAGTCTTGGGGAGTAGGGTTCTGCAAGGTGGAGACATTTATTTATGAATCCAGTTGTAGTAACAGAACCTATAGAAAATGCAGAAATGAGAGAGAGAAAAATAATGAATAGAAAAATAGGTATGGTACTTGAATTCTGCAGTTTACCATGCGTAAGTAAACAAGGTGGCAATACCAAGGAACATAGTCATACATGCCTGACGAAACATTCATCCCTAGTGCATATTTATTGTGATGTATTAATTGCATTATCAGGTATTTGTTTTCACAAGACTACTTCCTCATTCACCATGAACAGGAAATTTTCAATGAAGTAGCTGAGCTAAATTTAGTTTATCCCAAGTATTTAATAATTACTATAATTGTAATGTGAGTGATTTGAATCACTCACAACTGCTAGTTTAGCCTCTGTTTTTATTTACTTTCTTCTTCCACTCATTGAAGAATCCTAAGCAAATAATTATTTTCTTGTGTTTGTTACTGCAGTTTTAGTACTGGTATAGATTGATTGCTGAGTTCATTGCAAGATTACGGAGCCATCAATGTTAGGCTAAATGAAGAAATTATTGTACTCTTTGTTTAGAAGAAAATGATAAACCACAATCCAAGGTTAAAAGCCAAGAATAATAAAGCCAAGTAATGCCAATGATACTTCTGATTGTAACAGGTAGTCTTATAAGTAATATAGGGAAGAAGAATAATTTGATTCCCTCCAGTGAAGAATGAGATGGAAGAGGATGAGAGAAAGCCTAAAGGACAGATAGAAAAGGCCTAGAATATATATATATCCCTCTTACACAATTAAACAAAGACAACCAAATCTAAAAGCAGCAAATTTTGGGTAAGGAGAAACCTGGAAAGAATTTTTGAACTGTGAAATTGACCCTGTTTCTCTGTTTCTTCTGGATTATTTTTTTTACTGGAGTTAACCATCAGTTCTTTCTAAGGATGTCTATTTACATACTGTTGTTACTTCTCTTTCTTAACAGATTAAAACCAGAAGTCTGAATATTTATTAACCACATGTATCATGGTTTGTAAATTTGTAAGCCTTCCCACATGAACTGTAAAACCTTAGCTCTGACAGTGATTGGTTTGAAAACTAAAGTTTGAAACAAAGGTAATTATAATATGATAGTCCCATGAATATAAAAAAAAAAAAATAGGATGATTGACCTGTTACAAAAGTGTCAAATTTCCATGTTCAAAATTATTTCATTACAGACATATCAATATCATTAAGTGCTTGATCATAATTAAGCAGCTTGTATAGGACCATTTCTCTTCACTCTAACTGAGAAGGATGAAGGCAGATAAATATTTATGCATTATCCTCCATCATCATAACTAAAGCCTCTTGACTCTAAGGTCATATGCTTCTTGAAATATCATATTTGGTATGTATATAGGCGGTCACCTGGCCTGTTTCTTCCACCAACCTATTTCTCTTCCGCTGTAGAAAACTTGTCTCCCTTTCTTCTTGATTTTTCTTTAAGAAAAAATAGAGGTGCTATGCTGTCAGAGAGGTTCACAAGTGAGAACACTTTACTGCCCTGAATTAAATTGTGTCTGATGGTATATGAGGTGTACCAGGATGATTTTACTGGGTAAACATTGCTACTTAGCACAGTTCAAGACAGAGAATTGGCGATGCTGATTCAAAAATAACAGGGCTTTCTTCTCTGTTAAATATTTACTGCTTGCTGCTTTTTCATAATTTTTTTCAAGAAGCAACAAAAAAAGGGTGTTGTTCCAACTACTGGGCTGCACAGCAATAATGATTTAGTGGCAAGCTAGAGAAATTGATAGAAACCTCCCACTCAATCCAATGAGATTGTTTCAAGCTTGGTCAAAGCCAATAGCCTTGGAGGAGTTTCTGTATTTACATATAGTTCTCGTCTCCCCACCCAAAATTATACTGCACATGACCTGGTAAGGGGAGAAACTTGATATGAAACTGTTCCTAGGAGTGGGCAAACCTGAAAAGGGGGAAGACTTTCCCTGAGAGGAAGAATAGAAGAAGAGAGAAGAAGATTTATGACATGGGAAGATTTTTCCCTAAAGAGACTTTGAAGAGTGCTTCTACAACCCACACTGACTGAAGTAATGCTGGACCCAGGACCAGTCATCTCTTTATGTTTCTCCTTCTCAGTTTCTCCTTCAATCTCTCCTTCTTTACCCCTTTGCTTCTTCCCTTCTTTTCTTTCCTTCCTTCTTTTTTTTCTCTTTCCTTTCAAAGAAGTAACACAAGGCATACCATACCACTAGCTAAAATTCAATGTATACCTGTTCTTAAGTAATGCTTGCAATAGTTCTATACCTGCTGCTAATTAATGCAAAGCAGCAATATCTTACTGCTTGCCATATTTTGTTATATATCTAACTAATTATTAAAAAATCACAGAATCTTCATGGTCGGCAGGGACCTTTGAGATCATCAAGTCCAACCACACAGAAACCCAAAACAAACAAACAAAAAAAATTACCCAACCCCCCCCACCCCCCAAAAAAAAAAAACCCAAACCCAAACACCACAAACAGATACAATCCAACAATCTCAGGACCTCCAGTGCCATGTCTACACATTTCTTAAATACCTCCAGGGATGGTAACTCCACCACCTCCCTGGGCAGGCCATTCCAGTGCCTGACCACTCTCTCAGGAAAATAATTCTTCCTAATATCTAATCTAAACCTCTCCTGCTGCAACTTCAGACCATTTCCTCTGGTCCTGTCATTATTCCCTTGGGAGAAGAGGTCAACACCTACCTCTCTACAACCTCCTTTCAGGTGGTGTAGACGGTAGTGAGGCCTCCCCTCAGCCTCCTCTTCTCCAAACTAAACATGCCCAGTTCCCTCAGCCTCTCCTCATATGACTTGTTCTCTAGACCCCTCACCAGCTTGGTGGCTCTCCTCTGGGCACGCTCCAGCACTTCAATGTCTTTCCTGTAGTGAGGGGCCCAGAACTGAAGTGCTCAAGTACTCACGGTACTCAAGGTGAGGCCTCACCAGTGCTGAGTACAGAGGCATCATCACTTCCCTACACCTGCTGGCCACACTATTCCTGATATAGGCCAGGATGCCGTTGGCCTTTTTGGCCTCCTGGACACACTGTTATTATTGTGGACCTAGTTAATACTTGGTTTCTAACTTAATAAATGTTTGTATACAGACCTGAGATTTGTCTCACTTTAGTCTGCACTGCTGGGGATTTATAAATCTGAGTCACCCCTCTTCCTTTCTGAGTGGGACGTGAAAAATACAGATGGAGTTATTGAGGTCAGACTTTCATTACATGAATGTGCTTTGTTCTGGTTAGAAACAAAAAGCTCTTGCACCTACAAAACATAAAGAACTTGCCATACTGCTAAATGAAACATGGCTAACGCATGAGTTTAAGCCCTGGAGCACAGGATATCTTTATCATTGTGATGGCAGTGTGTTTGCATGGTTTTGGCTCTAGCCAACAAAGACTGAAAGTGTCAAAGGCCATGTGGTATTCCCAGTAGAACAAGATTACTCAAAGACCAATTTCTTTCGTGTTCCTCCAATGATGCCCTAGCAGGTTTCTTTTTCTGTCTTCATGCTATACCTCAGAGCATTTAAAGCATAACGCACATAAAATTTTAAACTAGCCCTTCAATGAAGGGCTGCAAACAAGGTTTTCATTATTTCAGAATTTAAAGTGCCTACAGGGCAACACCTATGTCTCGGAGCCACTGTGAGACTGTATATAAGACCTGAGAAAAAGAATTGTATGATGTGGTCAGTCTGTGACACAATCTGTAGGATGGCCTTTTTTTGATATAGTACAGATGTAAAGGAAAGTGTATAAAAGCTACATCTAGTATAGCAATACAAGATGTTTACAGGGAATAGATAAAGCCCATTCTTCAGGCCTGTTTTAGTCTCCTGCTCTGCAAACCACCTCTTTGATCAGCTAATCAGCCTCGCTTACAATGGAAAACAGTTTTAAGCAATCCCACTCCTCCCCTTAATGCTCCTCCTGTGTGGAACAGGAAGCAAGAAGCTGATGATAAGAGATGAACTTCAGTATCTCCTCCTTCCCACACAGCTGGGGACAGAAGTGTCCACCACAGGATCTTAGCAAACAGTGCAGCAGGACAGGTAGAGCTAATTGACATCACTAATTCTTTTTATGTTGACTTAACACCAGTGCGCAATGGAGGTCTTGTAGGCATTTTGATGAGATAGTTGTTTCTTTGTTGCTTTGGAAGCTGTGTAAGACTTCTGTTGAATTTGTCAGAAGAAGTTTAAGCTCATAATACAAGGGTCAAACTTTTAGGACAGTCTTGAAAGAGTATTATACCCTGATCAGCTGTTCAGAATAAAGTTCTGGAATTTTATTTCAGTACTTTATTGATTTTGTGATCCTCAGAAATGCTTAGAAACAGTTTCCTGATATCATCTCTGATCTTTCTTTTAAAGGAACACAAGCATTGCTGAACATAGATTGATAAAGATTTCTTTGCAACCTTTCCAAGTGAAACTACTTGCATTCTTCTTTGGCTTTAATTTTAAATATGTGATCTCAATTACAATTATAAATTACTGTATGTCAATGAAATACTGTTTACTGAAAATAAAAATGGGAGCAAGAATGTTAACATAAAATGTAAATTTATATAATTGGCTAATTATATTCAAAGAATTATATTGTAAGATTGATGTAAGGACAGCAGTGGACTTTTCTTTATGAAAAATAATCTCTGCCTTCTCTTGGCTTCTCCGTCTCCGGGAAGCCCCCTCTAGCTCAAATTTAAAGCACTCACCGCTACCGCTGTTGCTGTCCCCGTGGTCTTTTGGGCACTTTTCAAATATTACAATAAGAAAAAGGTTTCTAAAAAAAAAGAAAAAAAATATTTTAAATGTCCTGTATACCTTATTCTAAAATATACTAATTTCTGTGCCTGTGTTGTGTCCAAACTTTTTCCTTGTCAGATGTGATTCATTTCATCAAAATTTTAGCCACCTAGAAGACTGAGAGTCTAGCTTCCTATGGGATCAGGACTGGCAGTTCCAGAGTGTGTTTCTTAATCCAATAGCTCAGATAGCTATGTTAAGAAAAGAATTATTACCTCCAATGTTTTCCTCCCATCAAATTTTGAGGAAACCTAGGACAACTTATTTGGAATAAACATCTTTTGTTGATGAATACAATTAGTTGAGATGAATCTTGTCATACTTTTTTTATTCCTGAGTTTTAACTAGCTATCTTGACATCTTTGCACAAATGTGACTGCACACAGATAGAAACATCTTATCAAAAATAAATAGCATTATGCAGGTCCTAGGTTTGCTTACTTTATTTCTTGTCTTCTCTACCTTCTAGGTGTATATTCTGCAGTCTGTATACATGGTAGGCTTTGCCCTGAATCTTTTTTCTTTACTAGCTATTCATTTTCTTTCCAATGTGGCTCCATTTTTCTTCACAAAATTCGTATCATATTCCCCCTCTTCTATCCAGTCCCAGTCATACCATCTGTTTCATTCCCTCCTGTATTCAAATTCTTCTCTAGTGTGTATTTGTATCAGAAGTCTTCATACATAATATTGAAGGAGTACGATCAGAACATCTATATACCATGTGACATCAATACTAGTAGATGAACCAGATCTACTGCACGGGTACAATACTGGTCTGCAGCCATCCCTACTATTAAATTGGTAACGTAGTTTTGACTTGTGCTAATTAACTTTCTCCCAGATAGCACCTGAGAATGCTTCAGGAATGGTGTGATACATATATATATATAAGAAAAAAAAAAACAGTCTTTGGAGATTTAATATGTTTTAATGAATGTATACAGAGCACATGCAACCCAGGATTTCTAATTGTAATGATAAATTATGAATAACAAAACTTGACCAAATATTGACAATTTTTTTCACAGGAAAAGAAAAAAAAAGCCCCCCCCCGCCCCCAACCCCCCCTCCCCCCCGCTTTAAAGCACACCACTACATGAAGATGCAAGAACTTTTATAGAACACCACAGTGTAAACTGCCAGTCTGTCCTATTATAAGTTCCAAAAGTAATATTTACCATGACCTTTTTAAGATTCCTGTCTTTGAGTCTGGGTTTGGGTTTTTTTGTTTGTTTGTCTGTTACTTCTGAAAACACATGAATACACATACACAAATCACTGAAAACTTTCAAAAAATCTCATTCTGAGACAGTTGCTAGCAACAGAAAATTTGAACCAGGTGGTTTAGTATGGAAAATTTAATAAAAACACAAAAAAGAGATTTCTGATTGGAAGTAATGGATTATATAATAGTATGAGGTGCTGTCAAGGGTTATAGTTAAATTCATTACATATTACTTAATTTGAGGGAAACTTTATAGTAATCTCTTTAACTGCAACTGTCTAGGGAGAAAGAAGGTTCTCAATTTAAAATGTACAATTTAAATAGAAGTATTACAGCAAGTTTAATCATTTATGTATTAATTTCTGCAGTTTGCATGGAGGAAATATTTGTAATGCAAATAAAATAAATGTGGTGACTAGTAACGTGACACTGGGAATTCTCTGAACTGCTGTTGAACCCTGTTGTGGCTCAGAAGGAGTGGACATCATTATAATTACTGCACATGGTAGTGTCAGTGAAGTAATAAATATTAAATCTGTCCCTCCAGGGAAGGAGAAGAGGCTTTATTAATATGAGCTAAGTATCTGGGGTTATTCAAGAGTTTCTTTTTATCAACTTTGAGGAGCAGAATTAAAATTAAAGTTGACATAGTAGTACTGAATCAAATTAAGATTTGCTATGGAAGAAATTTCTGAATACTGGCAAATTAGATTATTTAAGTAATACAACAAATTCATAGGAACAGTTAAAAGAAACCTCTTTAAAATTGTAGTGACATGGCTATAGATGCAGTACGTAGTAAGGAAAAAAAAAGTCTGCCAAAATAAGTAAAGGACGTGCAAGTCTTCAAAGATGAAAGTGTGGCTTTATTTGAACAAAACCTTGAATTACAGCATGATGTGTCCTTTCTTAAAGAAACTCCACAGTGAACTGATGCAGGTCACAGAACAAAAACTCTCAAGATCTAATTTTGTAACAATTCTTTCAGCTGTAAATTTCTGATTTACTATGAGAACACAAAGGAATGACTTCAGACTATGAAACTCAATTTAATTTAGAAGTTTTTCCATTCTATTTATCATTACCAGTATTAGTTATTTATTCATCACATGCTGATTGCACAATAAAGTGTATAAACATATTGTAATATATTCTTTTTTGAACGAATAGTCTAATCATTACACGTAATATTAAAGCACATGCTTAAAGAGGGAAGATAAATGAATGAATTTATACACCAAGATTTTAAAGATAGATTTTTTAAATACCTAATGAAATTCAGTATTCCTTTTCATTTTGTAATAGCAGTGTATCCTGAGATGCTGCAACTGTTAACAAAAAAAATTAACTAGATTCCAGATCTGAAGACCTAGCGATACCTTTGTTGTTTTGTTGATCATGGAAAAAAGACATAAAGTGTGTCTTAGCTTTGTATCTTCCTTACAGTTTGTATAACAAGCATGTATATTACTGAATTGGTGGCCTTGATATCTGTTATATTTTGCACAACCACCCTTGACTCACAAACTTTACTACTCATTTAATTGTATAAATAAGCACTAAAAATGTAATCTTTTGTGGTTGCCTTCTATTCCTTCCAATTTATTACCCTACTTTATTCTCAAATGTTCTCAAATGGAGTTGAATGCTTTGTCAGCTCTGTACCTTCATTCTTTTAATATATTTTTGTCTCTGTCAGCTTCTGGTTTCTCCTATTCTTCTGAATACATCCAAAGCTTATTTTCCATTTTATGCATGCTTGAAAACTGGTCAGAAACGAAGCCATGGCTTGTCAATATATGTATTTGGACCCTAGGCAAAATTGCACCCCATCAGAACTCCTCACCAATGTCTCTGGAAGCTGAAGCAGATCGGTTTATATTAAACAAAACACTAATTGTTGAGAAGACTTTTATTATTATTAAACAATTCAGATAAAATAAATTATACCTACAGTCTGAGTCAAATCATTACATTTTTGCTGTCAGTTTACTTACTGGCTTGACTTAGGAGAATATTTCCATTCTCTAATGTTTGTGAAAAACAATATTCTGCCAGTCTTAAGAATCTCACCTTCTAGATATAACTAAGAAGAATATGCTGTTCATGACAAAAAAAAAAAAATATTTTGGCAAAATGATAGACAGGTATAATACACACATACTGGCTTCACTTACCATGCGGGGGAACATAACCCAAACTTAATGTGTTTGTTTATCTATATTTATCTCTCAGTACAGGCATGAATGCATAGCTATACAAGTTCCAGAGGTGGAAAACAGTTCAGTAGTGTATCAGGAGGATTACTAGTGGTTTTACACCTCATCATCTATTCTCTGACAGACAGGACATGCCAATCTCTCTTAGTTCTCCACAGCCATCTCAGCAGAGAGCAAAAGCATTTTTACCTTTGTGGTGAGTTATTTGGGCTATTTTTTTACACCATTTCTTTATTTCTTGAAATGTTATTTAGTCATTCCCAATATTTTTTTATTCTATTGTTTGCTGTATGTCTTCAAACTAGTTCAAGCAGTGTGCATTTCACCAGTGGTGGCAGATTTCTTCAAAGCATGGCTTCAGTCAGCTGCCTGTAATGTTTAAGAGAAACATTTTAGCATTCAACTTAGTGTTTAACTCATATGCTCAAGGAGACTGTTGATCACATGAAGACATAACACCAACACCTGAAGAGAAATGAAGCCCTCGTGAGCATTGAGCATATTTTTTTCTTTTTACATTGAAAATTTTAGGCAATTTCATAGGACAACATAACTCTTCATCTATAACTGAGATTTCTAAAGATTTGAGTATCTCAGCAAAGAAATAGACTGAAAAGGATGCTGACTTGAATATTTGCCTTGTTTGCAAAATGAGGAAGAGGCAATCCTCCATCAGAACAAAGGTATAGGCTGTCATAGTCCAAGCAGCACAGCTTCTTAGCTGTGTTTCTAGTTACACCATTTGCAGAGGAAATTCTTGTAGATCTTTAGTGAAGTAGGTATTGTGCTTTCCTCCTCCAAGTGATTCTTCTAGTCCTCTTAATGACAGCAAGAATAAACAAGCACTCAGTAGAAAAAAAGTCAAACCAAACCAAAACACCAAAATCCACAACAGTTTCTTCTTTGTTAGGAGTGAGTCTCTATAACTGCTTTTACTATCCCTCCTTATTTTCTTTCAAGATCCCTAAGAATCAGAAGAATCTATGTTTGAATGGAATGTTGAAGGACATTTCAAATTCTTCAATGAGAAGAAAATTGGAAGTATACAGATGGAAGTTCACCATGAATGCAGCCAGATCAATCTCATCCTTCCAAAAACCGTCAGCTAAACCCTTATTTCCACAATTATATGTTTCTATATGACATACCCTATCATATGTACATAAAAACGATGGTGCATTTCACAGAATAGTCCCAGGCAAGTAACCCACCTTCAAATTACCCACCTTCCCCTTACCCCAAGTGTTATATTAAAAAACACGCCAAACAAGCAAACAAAAAAAAAATCAAAAATCTCAAAATTGTTCAAAATGTATTGCTAAAACTCTAGTACTTCATTTATTGATTTATTTATTAAAGGAACACTGTCTATGATTCTGAACTGACCTGTTTTCTCTAAGTTTTGAGACCTTTATGACATGACATGGCTCAAAGTATCAGAGTATCACTTGCTAAAAGCAATGTTCATTCCTTGGGTGGATTGATTTTTAGTCTTGGCAGTAAGTCTGGTAAAGATTGATTTCAAGAATCTTTTTTGGGCAATAGGGGTTACAGTCGTGCTAATTCAGAAGGTCAAAGGTATCCAACCTGGTCTTTGTCTCATATTTTTCATTATATATCACAGTCCTCTATTTTTGTCTTTGTCAAAAGCTTTGCAATTCTTATTTTATTGTCAAAGTAAATGTCATTAATAGAAATGAAATAGAATAATATTTTTCCTTTCTGTGTATGCTCATTATAAATGTCTACAATACACTCGACAGTTGAAGGATGACATATTGATTTCTTTTCTATTTTCAACTGTAAAACTGCAAGGCAGCTGCCTGGCTAAGCATTTTCAGATTCAAGATGGGTTGCCTCTATGAAAGAAATGGATTTTCTTTTTCTATCTAATGAGACTATTGTTCAGAAGAAGTTAAGAACATGTTACAGCAGTGCTTAAAATTTTTCAACACTATGCTCTGTCTAAATTAAAATAAAATGTATTAAGAGAAAACCCCACTGTGTTATATCCAAGCTTGGATACTACTCATAAAATTGTGTGTTAATTTTCTTTATTTTCCTGAGGATAGAAAGACTTTATAAAAGAGTGTATTACCACAGTGCCTTTGGAATAATTATTAGGCTTTACAGGAGTGTGTAACTAATTGTAATTCCTAACTTCAGTAGAGTGGTTGAAGGACAGGACAATTTGGGCTCTATTTTGGTTTCTAAAACAATATTTGCCTTATAGATTATGTCAAATGTGTTGAATTAAGATTTATCATCCTTAAGTTTTGTTCAAAATGTTTAGATATCCAATACAGACTCCCTTTTCTAGTCCAAGCAAAGAGACCTGTATTCTGGACAGTAAGTCATATAGTCTTGGGTACAGGGAAACAAGCTAAATAGATTACATGTCTGCTGTAATAAATACAGTTCCTATGAGTGTTGCAGTCTACTTTTCATGGATCCTGGCAAGGATTGAGTCACCGTCACTGAAGGTCTTCAAAAGACTTGTACATGTGCTGCTTAGGGACATGGTTTAGTGATGGCAGTGCTAGATTAACAGTTGGAGTTGATGATTTTAAAGGTCTTTTCCCACCCAAATGACTCTATGTTTCTATGAAAAAAACAGCAGTCTTAGATTGGGTAGAACCCAAACTGTAACAGTTGAAAACATCTACTGAAAATTAATCTTGATTGTGCTGGTCTAGGCTGGATTCAAATGCACTCCCAGTAGAGCCGGAAATAATATGTTGACTTCACTATGCTGGTTTCTGAGAAATGTTGATAATTCTGATAATAAAATCATTCTTTTGCAAAAAACACAAGTCTCTATTAGTTAATATGTTGAAAAGACACTGTCAAGGAGAATCAGAAGATGATCATAAGTGTGCAGAAATCTTTATAAATATAGTACTGATTATTAGTTTGCTTTTTATTGGAATGACTAAAAGATACGTCAGCATCTTTAGTAAAGATGTCATATGCATTTATAAGCTTAGCACCTCCTGCTTCCATTTAAAATATTACCAGATATTGAACTAACATTCATTTGTTGCTTGTGCTCATATACATGCATACATTTTGTTGAAAACAGGTTGGCAAAAGTCAGCATTGCCTAGACCTTTACATTTATATAAAATTATCATGTCCTCACCCCTGTTTCTGCCACTCTCACTCTAAGAATAACCCAGAATATATTAACTATATTGCAAAGAAGGCAACAGTCCATTTAGACACATATATAGATGAGGCTTCAGTTGCAAGAACAAATGTCTGTTAGATATAGTTTTTCCAAATAATATCATACCAAGAAATTCTGTTATATGTACATCATCTTGCTGTAAGCTATATTTCATATATTTCATAGTTAAATTTGCAAGACTCAAACTTGTCTCTATGGTATGTGTCAGATTTTTAAACTAGCAATATTTCAGTGAAAGAAAAATGGAAATGTACTCTACTAAACACTGTTAATTAAACAAAAAATCGAATTAACAAATTAGAGTTATTTTCTTTTTAGGTCCCTGCCAAACTCTGGATTCAATATTCTGCCCATTATCTCCCATTTCATTTTCTAGGCGAGGACAATGCATACAGCTAAGTTGCAAGCTGAACATGGAGCTTGTGAACTAAAATTATTTGCAGATTGCTTCCTTGACATAACCACGTACATTTGTGCCTTTCTGTTTTCCTTTACTCTTCCTATCTTTTTGTATGAATGTTTACAACTGATTCTTAAAGGAACTTTAAAATACTTCATAGAGTAAAAATTGAATTAGAGAAGGAAATAATTTTTTGATCACCAAAAAAAAAAAAAGACACTGACTTTGATCTAGAGAATTTAAACCCCCCTCATTTAGACACTACAGTTTTATCCTATAAACAAAAGGATACTGTAAGTCACTCTCAGTAGTGGAATTGGTGGTATTAAAACAGGCTTCTTACACTCTTGACAATGTGTAATAAAAACCATCAAACTGTAGCCACACAGCAACAGATCACCTTTAAAAGTGATTGCATAACAAACTTGCAAAACAACCAAAAATAAACAGACTTTGAAAAGCTCTTTCTTTTGAAAGTTACTGGTTTTTTTAGTCAAAAGTTATGTGTAACAGCTTCTGTGTAAGTCAGATATCACAGACTTCTCAAAAGAAATGTGACTGCAACAAAAAACGATGTAGTTTATTTCTAGGTGATATTTGACTTATTTATGAACCCGAGAAAATGCCTTAATTGTTCTGGTTCTTACCTGGTATTCATGCTTTCTCCATACTTCTGACTTTGTCAGAGAGCTTAATGTAAAATCTCACACTTTGGGAAAATTCATAGCATTGTGCTAGAGGGGGCTTCACACCATAAAGAATGTTAAGGGTGACCGTCAAATTCCCCAGACTCCCTGGTCCTGGGGATTCCCTGTGCCTGAGCCCATCTGGATATGTTTGTTGTCCTAGCTGATGTTTGTGTTTGCACATTTAGCCAGTAACAAAGCTGAATGTGTATCCTGGAAAGACAGACACACACACTTCTTTTTCCAATGTTTGTTCCTCCCTCATCAATCCTGTCAATTCCCTCCCCTTCCCTGTTGTTGTGTTTTCCTCAAGTCCCCTCAATACTCATGGTTATCATGTTTACCCGTTCTTATCAGTTACAAAGCTCAAGTTGACATCCTTGAAGCCGGTTCCCAAGTGGTTCTTCTAACGGCCCATCAGTCAGTGGCTGAAGAACTCTAGTCTTCTTATCTCTATTATCACCTGCTTCTTAAGATTTGAGTTTCTGTGTTCAATTTATCACCTTCCTTGTTATTTGTTATTTCTTTTATATGGAATAGCCAGACAGCATTATGAACCAGATGGTATCACATTTCACTTACCTATACAAATACTATTAGTAAAACTAGAGAACTACCGTATCTTGGACACTTTTGGATACAACTGAGGATCTATAGTAAGAATAATGTTCAGATCATCAAAATTTTTCTTGAAACAACATTTATTTCTGGGAATTTTTGGTCTCAGACTTACTGGTTGCAGCATAACAGGAAAGAAAAGCTCCATTTGAGGAAGAAAAAGAAATGTAAGAGAAAGTAAGGGAAAAATTGAACATAAACAGGTAAGTAGCAATCAAGAAATTAAAATGATACCTTTTACTTAGTTTTAAAATAAAACAAACAAAACAAAGAAAGAAACATCACACCCTGCCTCCCAACATTCAAAATCCTGAAACGAATAGGAGTCTTATTCTGAGTTCACAATAAATAGGATTAGGAGTAAGTCAACAATTCAAAAAAGCCAGTGGATGAAAATTGATGCAAAACTGTTGATTATCTAGCTTCAGCTTTAAATGAAAAAAGAGTAGAAACCAACCAAATACACAAATAAAAATATTGTAGCAGTTAAATTTTAGCACAAGAGTCTGGATATGTTAAAGATATTATTTCCCATACATCACCACCACACAGAGCTAAGTTTAAAAAAATGCACTTATACATCCTGTGTATGCATCCATGTGCCTGCAAAGCTTCATACTTTTACCACTGATATTTTTTGTAAGAGAAAGAATTTTCCTGCTCAAAACCAGATGCAGCTATGAAAAAAGTAAGTGAACTCAACAGTTACCTCCTATTATGTGTCCCAGGTTATATTTGTTACTTTGTGTAGTGCAAATAGAGGTATTATAAACCCCTTTTTTCAATGATAAATATATTTCTGTTCTTATAATTAATGCATTCCATTATACTTATAAACTATAAAATGAAAAGTAATATTGTTATAAGCCACACTGTCTTCTTTTATGACAGAGAATTTCCAGGCATTAGTTTTCAGATGAAGGGGATTGTGTCTGTTTGCTGAAAATGACAGAGAATTTAAAAAAATAAAATAGCAATGCAATAAATATTCTAGATTAAAAAAAAAAAAGTAATTGGTCACTTTTAGTTGAACCTTGGATATAAATTAGAAATTACAATTAGAATTTTTTTGCCATTTGATCCTTGCATACCTTTTCCTGATGAACAAGAAAGCTCATGTGGCTACAAGCTTAATGCAGCTAAGTGCAAAGAGGAATTATTATGGATTCATAATACGTTCCCTGGTATTCTACACCGAAGCCTAAATTTCCCATTTGGAAAAGTGGGTTATCCTGTGAAAAGTACAAGAATCCTTCTAAAACCTAGTAATTGAAGTAGTTGGGGTTTCACAGATGTAATCAACTAGAGATTGTTTTTGCAGCTAAAATAGGAAATTATTAAGCTGATGGACACCAGGAGACAAAAGTTAAATCTGGCACAAAGGAAATCTGCTAGCATAGTAGGGCTAAAATGTTTTAAAAATTCATTTTTTTTCACTAAGCAGATAGGAGTTCAAGGGTAGATTTATTGTTTAAGAAGGTGACAGTCACTTTCCTGATTATAATGTCACTCTAACCAGTATCGCAACACTGATTTCCCAAGAAGATTCCAATGAAACTGAAACCTCCAGGAAAAATTGTTTCAGGTATGAAAAGGATTAATAAAAAGAATGCATTTTAATCAATATTTAGTCATCTGGTAAGAACAAATATTCAAAGGAAAAAAAAATCCGCTTCTAGCTATACTGTTATCTGTGACAATATTTCCTCAGATACTATATTGCTTTGATAGTTTACATAATAACATATTTATTTTCATCAGTGTAATTTTAAAGGGTTATGAAGTGTGCATTTTGCTTTCCTGGTTGCTTTCACATTACTTAACTAACAGTTTTGACTAGAATGGCCAAAGTATTTATGTTGTCATGATCCTGATTATTGTTTTCTTGCATTCTATTGCTTATCCCAAAATCAGTGGCTTTTGGGGACAAAGTGTAGTGGGATGTGATGTTGGCATTTACCTGAATGCTTAGCAGCACAATGCAACAGTCCAAATGCATTTGAGGTATCAAATGCATCAATTCACAATAAGAAAAGTAAGCCTTTAATACTCTCATTAAGCCTTTGTCCATAACATTCATCAGTGTTGTGTCTGTTTTGAATGTCTCACCAGAAGTCTAAAATACAAATATTTCTGTGATTAAAGCCACACTGCAAACAGATTTCAAATAGTTTGGACTGGGAATGTTTCTAAAGCTGCCAGAAAGATTGACTTATGTCTGTCCTTATGAACTATTTTACTAACCTGTTTTCACTTATTTTCCTACTTAATTTTAAGGAGGTATATAAATCCTTAGGACATTTACTTTTTTGTTTTGCAGATGTTCTTCTCCCACAGATGAATGTCCCCCTTTTCACCTTGTCTTATATGCAAACCTGATCAGGCCTAGGGAAAAATATTTATAACCGAACTTTTAATTTACATTTAAATTAAATCATTAAAACATGGACAAAGTCATTGTTGGCCTCAAAAGAAAGAAAGGAACATTTTTAGGGTCTGCAAAATCAGACATTAAAATAATAAAACATTACTTTAAAGAGCAAAAGGGTTATTTCACAGCAACTTATTTGGTTCAGTAGGTGTAGAAAAGAACTGAGATTTGGTTGAGATAAAATAAACAAAAATTGCATGATTACGTGAGGCTGCTAGGAAAGTTTCCCTGTTTTATTAGTGAGGACAGAAAGACCATAATAATTTTATTCAAAATGTGGAGAGATAACATTAAAGGTTCTGAGACAGCCCTTCCACAGAACTGGTTTAATTTTTTCCATCCTTAATGACATTTTGAAAATATAGAAGTTCTTTAATATCTTTCTCTTGTAAATCTGTGATGAGTTGGAGGAATGTGATATTTTCACCTTTAGCCAACTGATGAAATAGAAGTTTATGAGCCAGAAAGATCTACAGGGGTTTTAATATTAGAATTAAATCTGTTTTACAGAAGAAAAAAAAAAAAGAAAAAAAAAGAAAAAAAGAAAACAACCTCCGCTGGTATGATTTTGAGAATAGTTTCACATCCATAATTTGTATTTGAGACTGGGAATTCTCTTTTTATACTTTGGACTATACACTGCATTTTAATGTGGGCACAATTACCTATTTTTACATCTATATTGAAGTGGAGTCCATAGGCACACTGGTAAAATTCTTATACCTAGTACTTAACCAAATTTGAGAGCTCTTGCTTAATTCAAATAGAATAAACCTGTTCAAAGAGATGACAATTCTTTCACACAACAGTTTTCAAATCTGACCTTTAATGGATAATAAAATTCTTGCCTGGTGATTATTTTTTTTGTAAAAGAAAGGGGGTCTCACTGACAATGAAAAAGAGAGAATAGAAGTATCAGGATCAGAAAGCTTTATAGAAAAACAGCACAGACTCCAAGTTTGAAGACAGAAATCCTAGACCTCCAGGTTAGGGCCATCAATATAGTATGAGATTGATATGGAGTCAAGAATGTTTGTTTGAACTAGGGAAAACAAGCTGAAACATGCACAGAAGTTTTCTTCAATTGCCGTGTGCTCCTGAAGATATATGAATCCAGTTGTCCGTAGAAATGATCCTTTGAGGAAGGGTCCACTTAATATGCTTGAGATGTTAGAGTAACCAAGACATGAGGACAATCTTTTTTGTTTTTTTTTGAATGGTATTACTCTAAAGCAAGTATGGCTCAGAGGCTGATGCACTGCCACCTACTCTTGTCCCATAAAATTTGTGGTCACATGTCCTATAACCCATGAAAAACAGACAAGAAAATGCTCAGGGCCTTCAGCTCTATAAATATCTGGATATCAGATGCTCTATAAATTTGTAGTAAAAGCAGTGATCTTATTAAATTTTCCACTGAGAATTCAATCTTGCTTTTTTTGAAGTCAATTTAAAATCTCATTAATTTCTGAGAAACCCTGTTTAGTACTGAAATTATTTTATGTAACTTGTACTTTTATGTCATCTCTCCACACTTTCCTTAAAGTAATCCTAAAATTCTGTAAAGTGCTTAAACTCACAAATCATCTTGAATCCTTATAATCATTCATGACATATATACATGTAACTTCTTTTCAGTATAGCTATTTTATTTCAGGTCTTTTTGCAGAGGTTTACTGTATTTTCTGTAAAATATTACGCTAAAAATTCTTCATTTCTGTTTCATTTTTTATAATTAGTTATGATTTGAAGGTAGCTAGAATGATGGTACAAAATTATTTTAGCTTGACTCACTATCAGTTATATTACTTACTATTTATCAAAATCCCTCTTGTCAATCTGTCTCTCAGCATCGCTTTATATTTCCTGAAAGATTCATGTTTATCACATGGTAATCTGCTCTCACACTCCTCTTTGGTAATCCTATTCCCATCCACATCCCCTTTCAAACCTATTTTAAAGCCCTTTTAATGAGCCCTTCTAGCTCTTGTCACAATATTCTTCTTCCCCTTTGTGTAAGGCATGCCCCTCCTGTTCACAGCAGGCTGGTGTCGTGTAGATCATCCCAGGATCAAAGAAATCAAAGTCCTGCTGGTTACACCAGCCTCAGAGCCAGGAGTTAATCTGTTGTCTCTTCTTGTTTGTCCCCTCATCAATGGTGGGATGGAAAACACAACTTTGCTCCTGATCCCTTAACCAGCTGTCCAAAAGCCCTAAAGTCTCTCTTCATTGCCCTTGAACTACTGGAGGCCATCTCATTGCTGCCTACTTGAAATACTAGTAACAGATAGTAATCCAACGGCTGGACTAGGGTAAACAGATTTTCCTGTATATCCTTAATCCTAGCCCCAGGAAGGTAGCTGACTTCTCTGTGGGATGGATCTAGTCTGCAAATGGGTCCTTCTGTTGGCCGCAGAAGGGAGTCACCCACCACAATTACCTTCCTTTTTTTCTTTGTAGAGGAAGTCCTAAGCATAGGGGTGGATGACTAGCTCTGGGCAACTCACTGCATAGATTTTCATCAACATCCTCATTTACCTGGTTCTCCATTTCCAAAGCCCCATTTTTTTGCATACCTATTTTGCATACCTATTTTGCAAGTATAACTGGGAAGGTAAGGGGGGCCGGGGAGTGTTTTGCTTGCCCCTCCGAGGCAGGACCTTCCTCCATTCCATTCCTCATTGTCCCTTGAATCCCTCTCTTCTGCCTGGCAACAGGACGGATCGAGGTCATCCACCTCCAGTAGAGGTTCTACTAGATGCCTATGCTTCAGGGTACAGCTCCACCAATCTATTTCCCTTTCACTTCTCTGATGTTTCTAAGTCTTTTTACCTCTTCCTTCAGGTCAGCCCCCTGCTTGAGCAGGTAGTTTATTTGAACACACCACACGCAGGCAGTGTCTCTGGCTCCCTTGGGGACAAGTGCCAGGCTTAGGCATTCGCTGCAGACAGAGACCTGCACTGCCAAGTGTTTTTGTGGGAGCTCGGTCTGAGTCTCCACAATCTCCCGTGTGGTGCATGTTGCAGGTGTTGGGGCCATATTCTTGTCTGGCGCTGGGAGGGTACCCACCCCTATTGGCTGCTTCCCACAGGCTCTGCACATGCACACCACTTTCTTATCTGGCCAAATTGACAGTCAGTTATGAGCCAGAAGGTGGCCACACATGATAAACACTCACAGGACAACCATTTGTTAGGGATCTAAACTTTACTGGCCCTGACCAGCTTCCTGGAACTTTTATTTATCTTTAATGAAAATATAGCAAATGCCAAAATTAGGAAGCATGAACTCTGGAGTAAGCTGGGATGTGCCTAGCCCTACTTCCTGCTGTCCCAACTGATCTTCCTATTTGGTCCCTGGACCCATGTTATAGGTCACATTGCCTCCAGTCTCTGGACCTGTCTTCTGCTGTTCCTGCCTGGATGGAAGCAAGACATGGCTGATTTCCTTGCCTTCTCTAGGACAGTAAGTCACAGTCACCAACCTTGTTCTACTCAGATCCTGCCAAACTGTGCCCAGGTCACTGTTTTGCCTGTCAACCTGAGCTCCTAGCTCATCTACCTCATGGAACAGTCCTGCTTTTGCTCCTCCCTTTAAAGAAAGGTCATTTCAACACTTCTTTTTTTTTTTTTTGTATTCACTGTTTTATGCATAGCTGATATGCCTTATTTGATACAACTTATTCAAATAATGTTTGGTATTTAGTATAAAGCCCATCCTTAGAAATAACATTGTAACACTTTCCTTACTCATGCACGTGAACATATATATTTGGATGCCACTGTTACAAATGGAGAGGATAACTTTCTTTCAAGGGGCTAGGAAGATAAAGCCTTAAGAAGGCCTTGGAAAGGTTTTCCTTCATATGAAAATGAGCAATTAAAATTAAAATGTTTTAATCTCAACTTAAAGCAAATGTTATCTCTGGGTGTCCAATATGAAATAATTTCTCAAAACACTTAACATTATGATTTCATAGTTTCATTGTATGACTTCTTTTGATTTGAAACTGTGAATGCTTAACACATCTATTTATCAGACCATTGATTTCTATGTACCCAAAAGGGAAACTCAAGTCTCAGTCTGCTACAAAAGAAATAATGGTGGTCTTGCTTTTCACAGTTTCCCAATGCATTCTTGCAAGTCTTACTTAATTCTATCAATGCATTCTAGGCTAAATAGAAGTTTTTGACTCAAACTTTCTACCTCAGTGAAATCCATGGAAAAAATAATTGTTAATACTTGTTTAAGAGCTATCCTGTGTTGATCCACCAATGGTAAAAATACAAAACTAAAATCTTTAGCAGCTTTGTGGCTGGTTGCATCACACAATGTGAAACATTGTTAAACAAAGTTAAATAGGGTAAACCTATTTACCTAATAGGTAAACCTAAATAAGGTAAACCTAAACAACAGGACCCAAGGAGGGTTTTATAGCAGTCTCCCAAGACATTTAATAAAAGTGAATTTGTCTTTCAATTGAAACAAAGCTGTCTTCCATGTAAATGTTCATGACTCCATACAGTCCCCCAAGTTCATCCTCTGGGTTTTTCATTTTCTTATACTATAGTCCTGCCTTTCAACAGTGCTGTATTCTCTTCCTAACCACTCTTCCCCTGGCCTGGAATCCGAAATCCAGAGTTGACCAGGCATGGAAGCTGAAACCATGACACCACACAACAGGAACTCCAGCTTCATCCACAGGAAGTTCCCACACAGGAGCCACACTGTGTCAGCTCTCCATGTGCAAGGGCTTACTCTACAGCTAATTCTAGATTTTTCTGTCATTTCAGTAAAGAAAAATAAGAGCTTCAGATACCCTGAGGCATGCGATAACATACTGAGAATAAGCATACTGAGACCCCAGGGTCCATAATACTTGTTTTGATTGTGCTAGCTATAACGAAAAAATATTTATAGGGAAATAGGAGGATCTACTAAATTATTTAGAGGATCTACTTAATTCTACTGAGATCTACTATTAAAGGGTCTACTGTAGTATGATCTCTCCCAGACTGTGTACTCTCTAGCCCTGAAGTTTTCAAGATCTGGCTGGATTAAGCCCTGAGCAGCCTGGAATAGTTTCATAGCTGACCCTACTTTGAGCAGTAGGTTGGTCTAGAGACCTCCTGAGGTGATTTTATGATTCTAGCAAGAAAGTGAAAACAATAACAAGACAGCAATTAAAAGATCAAACTAAATTTATTTTTTTTTTTCCCCTCAGGGCTGAAAAAGCTACTCACCAGTGAGTTTTTGCCTAGGCTTTCAAATTACCTTTTTTTTTACACTAGTCCAAGTGCAGTCACATTTAGCATTTTCTGGACTGTGAGTAGAAGAGCCATGGAAACCAGACTTCAATGTATTTTGGAGCAATTAACCTGTAAGAACATTTTGTACTGCTGAATTCTGTGGTCAGAACTGAACAGAGATAACCTTAAAAAGCACACAACTGGCAAGCTGAATGATCCACATGCAGTTCCCAATGCTATCTTAATTTTAAATGGTATTTTGTTCTGTCTTATTGAAGCAGTACCATTTAAAAAATATTGTCTTTCTTGAAATCACCACAATATGCTTGGATCTTGTGTGTTATAGCCGCAACAAATGGAAATGAAGAAGAAAGATTTCCAGTTTTTGTTATTATTTGCTTAATAATGAGGTGTTGGTTGACCAACTGTTTAATTTCAGTTACTCAAAGTAATTGAATTGACTAATAGATACTTTCCTCTAGCTGAGGTTAAGAAGAATAAATTTTTTAAAGACAAGTCATTAAAGCTTTGGCAGTGTCACGGCCAGGCGAAGGGGAGCAAGCACACCGACACGATGTAGGATCATACAAAGCTCCGTTTATTGTCATCAGAAGGCTTGTCTTTATACTTTCATAAGTTCCTTACACGCGATCATGCAGCAATCCTGCATTTTCTAATTGGTCATCCAGG
>BJBW01011281.1:0-56855 GCA_004320125.1 Scolopax mira | reverse complement strand
CTGGGGGACACCACTGGTTACTGGCTTCCAGCTTGAAGCCAGAAATGGCTGTACTATAATCACAGAGTTCCTATTAGTGTCTGGACAAAGTAGAAAAGCCAATAGGACTAGAATTTAGAGAAAAATATGACAGGAACTGTAATATCTGCATGGTTACATCTAACTAATCTCAAGAATACTTTAGTGTGATATCTCACACTAAGAAGGATTCTCACTCTTTTGCTGAAAAATCTGCAAAATCTTAGTGTTAAAATAGTTGGAAAGAAATTATTGGAAAGTTAAAATGACATCCTTACCTTAATAGTGACTAGTACAAAGTGATTATTTGTTTATTTATTTATTTTTACAGATGATTAGTAAATTAGCTGAATTTGCTTATTAGAATTCCTTCTACCAGCTTCAGTGGAAAATCTTCCATTACTCTACTAAGCTGTTAAATAACATTTCACAAGGTGTAATCTTGCATTCAATAGCAGAGAAAGGCATTCCTCTTAACAATGTGACTTCTGGATGTCATTTATTTTTTAAATTACTTTGTCATGCAAGCTTAATATATCTCAGGCACTGAGAATGAGACTCACAGAGGTGGCTTTTCAGCTTACCACCACTCATCAGCTAGCTCACTCATCATCAGTAACAAGTGATGACCTCCTTTCAACAGAGCTACATGCAATGTGGCCTGATTGCTGATGCATTAACCAACTCTGAGGAGAATTACATGGAACAGGAGGGTCACATAGAGCAGTTATAGCCCTTTATGAACCAGCTATATGTGAGGGTTAAAAGTGAGCTATACAGTGAGTGTCCATTCTTGAAAAGGCAGTGTTATGCTAAAACCTGACACCTTAGTCCTTCCTGAAGTCGTGTGATCTGATTATTCCTGTTCCTTTCCTCTTCCCACACATTAGGCCACAATTCTGAAAGTGACATGCCTCATGTCAGAAAAAAAAGAAATTTAACTACATGTACCTAATTTGAAAAATCTTAACAAGGCTATGAATTAGATATCAAGTGTGTTAGCTCAGTAGGTATGCTGCATGAGGGTTGCCCATGTTGGAAGAAAAGCCATCTGTACTGACCTGTATATAAACCTAGATAGATTGACCTATCTATCTGCACTTGCATTATATAAAAAGAGCAAAGATTCAGCATATATTCATAGCATTTTTCATATTTCAACGATTTTCTGGAACTGCTTTGTACAGAAGTCTACAAAGAAACAGCACTGCTACATACTCACTGTATAAACTACATAGATATAGTAGGATCAATAAATTACTTTAGGCATTTCATTCTACTGTTCATTCTGCAAGGTATATGAGCCATATACAAGTTTCTTCAGTTGTTCCCCAAACTGCTTGAACATGAGAAACTCAAAAGAAAAGCTAGTGTAGTAATATCTAACACCTGATTATTCAAACTGATGAAATGCCTTCATTTATACTCCTCTAAATGAAACTTACTCCTGTAAATGTGGAGCATCTGAGTCTGAAAAACTTATCACATTAAACTCTAAAATCAATCTTTTACTATTGTACAACACATCAAAGCACTCTGAACAGAAGCAATAGCTGGAGTTGTAAACTCCTGTTATTCAGCAACATCTTACGCAATTCACCTTTATAACTTCCTGCCAGCTGCATTTAACCTTTGATTTCACCACTGGAATATTTTCTGTAATACTAGCCAAAGCAAACAGCACAAGTACAGTAGAATCCTTTCCCATATAAGCTTAAATTTAATTCACAGAAACACATGGGGTTTTTTCTTTCTCTTTTCTTTTGTCTTTTGTCTTTTTTCCTCTTTTTTTTTTTCCTTTTTTTTAAAAATAAGGTTTGTTTCCACTTGGCGAACAAGACCTGTCATATCTTATTAAGCACACAGAAAAAATGAAGGCTCAGCTAAGAACAGCGTTATTTCTTTTACCCACCTTGGGGACAAAACCCTTAAAACTAATTATCACATACTTAAATATTTAAAGCCAGTTTCTGACAAATTTTCTGGGTTTGTGGAGTATTCTCAATGGGCCAGAACTCTTTAAGAATGGAAATCAAGAAAATGAGGCTAGATTCCTTAGATTCTTAGCCTGATGATCAGCAACTGGTAAGAAGGATTCCCTTCATTTGTTAAAAGGATATCTTAGAGTATTACAAACTTTATAGTTAGCCTGGTCCATTTTCAAAAATGATGGGAATAAAATATGTAAAATGTCCTTTAAAATTATTAAAGTCTAATTTAAAATATTCGTGTTCTTCAACTGAAGGAGGTTTTGGCCAATTATAATCTGTCATCGAAATGAAGATACAATTTTCTGGAAACTTGGGTGCTTCAAATCCTTTTTGAAATTTCTGTGGCAAATCAACATCAAATCAGATCAGAGTTAATAAGAGCCTACATGTAGAGGGTGTGCATATGAGCAAGAACTGAGAACTCTTTCTTTCTCCAAACTACAGAATTACTGTAAGGTCATTTTTGTCTTTCTACCAGGGAAGAAATTTTCCTGACTTCTTTTGTTCTTTTTACATTCAAACAGGTTTGCTATGATGAACAAATCCTATAGAATGGTAGGACTTACCACTGTCATATTCAAGAAATTTCCCAGCTATGTCTTGTTTACTCTTCCATCTCACTCATAAATTTTGTGACAACAGTATTGTTTACTGATGCATTTGGAAAATGATAGTAGAATATAAAGATTTCCAGAACCCCGTAATTGTATATTGACCCTGCAGGACTTTTTGTCACAAAAAGATAGCATCATGCATGGCAACTCTTGAGCCCTTTCTTCTCTTTTCCACCATTATTTTGTATTTGTGGCACCTGCTGACTCAGTCAGCCTAGACTCCTGGCACAACACTGTACAAAACTATAGAGACACCAAACACATGGGAACACTGGGTTGGCCACACATTAAATGCACAACACATTAAATGCACAAAGAGCAGCTATTTTGTGTGCACCCTGCAAAAGCTCATCTCGCAAAAACAAGACAATTTTTTCTTTCTCACAGGCACACTTTTTTTAGCTTAGCCATCAACCATGCAAAATAAAAAAAGTTTACATATGTCATAGTTGATGTTTCTTATGACACACAAAGGCTCTGAAAGATTTTTTTCCCACCCCCCCACCCCCTTTTCTGATAGATTGTTACTTTTCAGAGCAGTGGTTTGAAGTCATGACTTTAATTTCTTGTATACAAAATCAGAAGCTTGGTGGAGGACCTACCATTCAGTATAGTAATTACAGCAGAAGAGCTATCTGTTTAGAAATCTCTTTGTGTACAGCACTATTGAGATTTAAAGCATGACAGGAGCTGCCAGGCCTTGATGCAGTAGAAACAGTAAGTGGTATTGAAGACTTGGTTTGGAGGCTTCAAAACTACCAAAAAAAAACCCCTGAGGATAAGAAACTGAGTAGCAGCATTAGAAGGGCAAGCAGCTATTAAGTAGTGTAGGAATTAGCTGAAGGCACAGTTTCTGGAAAGACCTAGTTTAGATAAATAATGTTCAGTCCTTTGAAAGCTGTTTCAATCATCATACCCACATGGGAAACTCAATACTTAGCCTTGAGACAGACCCTCTATACTGGGGAAAAGTCTGTAAGAGAATCCTCATCAACTATGCAGCTCCAGTTTCGCCCCATTATAATGTTGCTAGTTTTCTAGTTCTTCAGTAAAAACAGGAAAATGTGGTGTTTCTGAAGCAAAAGCACCCCTACAGCATGAAAACTGTATGAAAAATATGAAAACAGCATGAAAAATACCTTCCATAAGGTAAAAACACAGCCCCTGTGATACACGCTTTGGGGGCACTATGACAGCTGTCTTCATTTTTCATTGAAGACAAATAACCCAGAAATCTGTCAACATGTGCAGATCTGCATAAGCCTGTCAAAAGGGAACTAGGTATAGAAATAGGTATGTTCTTTTAAATTCTTACGTATGGCCAAACAAAAACCTCAAAACCAGAGAGAAAAATTAAAGCCAAGAAAGACAAGTGATGCAAACGAAAACAGTTGCCTACCACCAAACAACTGATGTCCAGCCAGTTCCCAAGCAGTGGGTCCTCCGACAACCTCTCCTCCAGTTTTACTGCTGAGCGTGATGTCCTGCGGTATGGAATATCTGTACTCTTTGTCAGGAACTGTAGTGATAGGATGAGGAGTCATGGTTTTAATTGAAGGAGGGGAGGTTTAGATTAGATATTAGGAAGAAATTCTTTGCTGTGAGGGTGGTGAGGCACTGGAACAGGTTACCCAGGGAAGTGAACACATCCCTGGAAGTGTTCAAGGCCAGGCTGGATGGGGCTTTGAGCAACCTGCTCTAGTGGGAGGTGTCCCTGCCCATGGCAGGGGGTTTGGAACCCGATGATCTTTTAGGACCCTTCCAACTTTAACCATTCTATGATTTAATGATTCTATGATCCCTTTGGTAAGCTGGGGTCAGTTATCCTGCTACGTCCCCTCCCAACTTCTTGTGCACCCCCAGCCTGTTTGCTGGTGGGTGGTGTGAGAAGCAGAAAAGGCCTTGACTCTGTGTAAGTGCTGCTCTATAATAACCAACACACATCCCTGTATTACCAACAGTTTTCAGCACAATTACAAAACATAGCCGCGTGCTAGCTTGTATGAAGGAAAGTAACACTATCACAGCCAAAACCAGCACAACACTCATCAAGGTGTATGAAACAAAACAGGTGAAACAAAACAGGTTTTGTTCTGATCACCTGAAAGACATCTGTGTGACCTTCTCTCATGCAAAATGAGCTACTTCAACTTGAAATAATTGCTCCTTTACCTTGAATTGAAGAGGACTGGCTTTGCAAAGTGTTCTTCCCAAGAGCTTATTGCCAGTTCGGCAGAGCCAAGGTTGTATGATCCTTTCAGTATTTTGCCAAATCACCTACTCAGACCAAGGGTCTTCCCTAATTAATGCTGTAAGTCACTTGAGCAGGCATCTTGCTTAAAACTGGAACACAATATGGACCAAGATATTTGAGTTTCAAGGGTTAGAGGTCTTTTACCTCTAACCCTTGAGCACTTGTAAGTGCTCAGTGGCACCTACAAGTATGGCTTTTCTCAGAGATTTATCTCATTTTCCCACTTCACTGATAAGAATACAAAAATACTTGTTTTCACAGAAGGTTCTTACAGGATGATACCCGGTTAACTTAACACAATCTTAGGACGGAGGATTTTCATGCAGGAGTTAAGGAGGGAGAGAGAATGAGGAGGCAAACTGAAGGCTAAACTTAGCATCAGCTTTAGACGTTTCACTGTGACAAAACTATGCACTTTTGGAGAAACCCTAGTTAGGCCCTAGCAAAATAGTCACCAAGCAGCAATAAAGCCAACAGTTGATTAAGTGATGGCGAAAACAGAAGTTGTTGCAATAAAGAATAATACTGGGTGGGAATGTATCTGATAGCAAGTTTTGTACAAAACCAAATAATATCTAATATGGAAATGCCCTATGCACCTTTGCAAATATTAGTACAATTAATATTTCTTCTGTTTCTGAAAATTTGTCTGCTATGCTGCAATGATCACAATTTTGGGCCACTTCTACAATCTTCAAAAATCAGAAAATCCCTAATGAATTTGTTATGGAATTATATATGTCTTAAAATGAGAATGAACGCCTCTATAGTTTTAGCATTTAACTTAGCTCTTCTATCCTTCTATGATTTAAACAGAATTAGAGCCTACAGATAGCAAAGAATACTCTCTTTCCACATCAAGAAAATCTTTTGGATGTCATTTTAAACTATCTAATATGTAAGTGAGTTGTTTCAGGTCATAACTGTGGCATATGAGTAAGTTTCACTTTTAAAGCCTCTCATGACAAAGTTAGTGTTTCTGAAAAATACATAGCTGTCCATCAGTAGCCTCCCAATTGCTTGGGTAGCACTCTCTGTATTACTTGAGGGAAAGTAATCTAGCACAAATTAACTCAAACCCTGTTAGAGGGGCTGTTGTGTCAAAAATTCCAACTGTTCCAACAGAAAGAAGCCTGCATGAGGTACCTACAACTAGGTTGGGACTTGGGCCGAATCTTTTTTGCTTAGACAACAAAGAATCATTGAGCTGCTTTGGTGAACAAAATGTTATCAAGTAGCAATTCAGTGAGTAAGAGTCAAAGGGAAAAACACCAGAACCAATTTAGATACAGTTTAATCTATAATTATTGTTATAGTTTGTATTTTGTTTATATATTTTTGTAGCAGTGAGAAGGAAAGGAAATTACTATAAATTCATGTCTTTTCTTCATAATAAAAATGTGACCAGCTTCAGTGCTGGGTGCCTTTTTCTTTCCCTTTGTCACTCAAACTTCCCCAAACTCACAGACCATTGCTAAGACATCACATTAATTAGGCAAAGGGAAAGGACATGAAGACCCTCTATGAGTATACAGTGGCACAACTAAATTAATGTATAGGTTTAAAATATCTAGTGCCTTTTCAGCTAGAGAGAGAAAAGGTCAGGTCATTCACAAAGATTGTTGCATTCCTTTGTGTACATTCCTGTTCTAATGAAAGATTTGATCTACCTCTGCTTGTCCAGGTCCAGTGTGGAAAGTAACAAGTCAGGCAGTGTTGATGATACTTTGCAGCCAAACAAGTTCTTCTAGCCTCACCTAATTCTTTTACAGTGATTAAATTTTCAGGAGCAGAAGGGTTATATATCAACTGTCTTTGTAACCCTTTCTATCAACATGGCATTTTAAAATGTATTAAGGCTCGAAGAATTTAAGTCTAGTCCCTCATCAGAATGATAAATACAAACTAAACTGAAGAATGCCTAAGGTGACCTGTTTGTGACACCCAAATTTACTATTACTATAGCTAATTAAAAACTGTGATGTGTTTTGATGGGTCTTATTATACAGTATGCTACAGAGTAGTGTCAAGATTGCAGTGTTCTGTGGCAAAGAACCATCTTATAATGGACTTGAGTTAGTAGGAAAACATAAAGCGTTATTATTTATTAACAATTTAAACAAACTTATTTACTTTATTAACTTATTTAACAAATCCCCTAAGCACATCATAATAAAACAACTTACCTAAACCTTCCATAAAGGCATTACTCTCTCTGCTTTTAAGTCTTGCCTTAAGGCTACATTACAGTGAATTGAGCAGAAGGGCACAGAACCTACCATTGTACCTGTTTCCTGCACAATTTTATTGCAGATTCCTGTAAGAGTGACTATTCCTGAAAAGTTTGTGTGAAATCTTTTGCATAGAGCAACCAATGCTGCAGATGAGGACATGTAATAATTTGTGACAGTGGCAGAGTTTAAGTCTAATGTCTAAGACAAGAAAGGCTTTGATCTAATTTATTCCCACTTTGTTTGAGAATAATGAACTCCTTGTTTTTAACAGAGGAATAGCAGCAGAGGTTCAAAAGCAAGCATGCTGGTATCTTATGGGATAGTTTAATGGAATGGATGACAGATACTTCCTTCTTCAAGTTAGCAGAAATCAAAAGTAATCACCACAGCACAAACTAGTAAAGCACTTCAGCATGTGTAGCACTTTAAGAATGTAAATAGTTTAATTTGGTGGAACTTGCATTCTTCAGATGACATAAATGCATAAGCACTTTGCTGGAGTACAGAAGACGTTGGTTATTTGTCACATTGACAAAAAGGGAAAAGTTATCATTGTCTCAAACAGCAAAAAATTCTAACCTCGCACTTTAGTCAACAATGGAAAAATCATGGCCCTGTTGTACTTAAACTACACAGCAAAAGATATTTTTATGTTGAATAGCTATATTTTTGCTCGCAACAGGTTACGATCCAACATTAATAAAAATCCCTACTCAAGCTCCTATGCACTTAGAAATAGAAACAGAAATAAGAACTGCTAAACAATCCCCAAAGTTATGATCCTCTATGTTGAAAAAGAACAATAGAAAAAATGCAGTATACAATAATAATAAAATAAAATTTAAAGAATTGTGGTTGGCTTGATTGCTTGATTATTTTGTTGTTGTTGTTGTTTTTATATAAAAAAAAAAGATCAAGGGGGCAGTTCAAAAGTAAGAAAATCTAAAGGTCACAAGTACTTCAGCACCCTATTCTGCAGTCTCTTCCCCATCATACACCACTTAGTTCTAGCTTTTCATTGTAAAGTAGGCCTTGCCCCTGCAATAGGTGAAATTTGCACGTTTACATAAATCAATATATATCCTATATGCAGTCCCAGAGAAGTGGCCTTAATATTGCAGGCATCAATATAACTGCTTAAAGATTAATTTCATTTCAAAATCTGTAGCAGCTGTAGGTGGCCAGTTGTTCTCTTCCACCATCTTACTCCCTTGCACTGGCAGAAAAAAAACAGTGGTAAAAGCTGTAGCTTGAAAAAAGATTTCCTACTATTCACTTTGCTCACTCTTAGCTCAGCTGTGGTTATAAAAAGATATTCATTGCCATCTGTGGTCCAATAAGAGGTTATGGGAATAATTTTTTCATTATGTTGATACTGTCAGAGATCCTGCCCTTTTGTCTTTTTGCTGTCAAATAAAAATCTCAGATCCAGGTGAAGTGACATTGCAAACTGGGCTAACTGGTCTCACTGGCTGTATAATACTGTGGTAAAACTGCAGTAAAGATGCATGATAGATACTTTAGATCAAAAGATTCTTAGTGCCTTCCCACAGTTTCCCTCTCTTCAATAAAGAAAAAAACTTCTCTGGCCAGTAGTTGCAAAAAATGACAAAATCATCACTTTACATGCACATCTGTACCATGTACACCATATAATCTGATAATTCAGCCTTGGCTTTCATATAATTTACAGGTATGCAAAATTTTCCCAGTAGTAGCTGCCTGAAATAACTCTGAAACATTGAAATGTTCATCATCCAGTGCCTCGCACACCCACTAGTAGACAGGTGCATATTTATTGCAGGATTAAGTTGCATTTGCAATACCCTCTGTGTCAAATGATGAAGGGCTGAGGGCTGGGGAAAGCTGTGTGCTACACTGCCCCTCCAAAATCTAACAAAACTTTGTTTTAAATCATGTGGCAGCAGTGCTGTAAGTATGTGTAATATGAGTGTTTTACCATAGCATGCCTCTGTCTTCAAGCAATACAGAAATGGCTTGGCAACACCCTGACAGCCAAACAAGACTCTTTGGAATTTCCTTGTTACAGCTGGTTGTTACAGCATCATAGCTCTTTATATTTAACAAGTCATGAGGTACAGTTCTACATATGAAAACAAACAGAATCTCTTAAGCAAATTCTAGCATAAAAGGGGGGGTGTGAGATACAAGGGAAGTACACATCCAAAACCTGAAATCAGAAACCCTAGCACTAATTTGTGTTCTATACTTTTTTTCTCCAATAAGCTTACTACAAGCTGAAACTTTGCTACTCCTCTCAGTGAGGTACTTCTTATGGCAGGAACACTATTACTTGAGCTCTTCTGTAAAAACCTTGTGGAGACAAGGCTGTAGTTTTTGCCACAACATAGGCAGGCCAGTTCAACATGTGATGTAGATATTGTGTTGGATATAATGTTGAAATTGGCTAGTTACATCAAGGTAAAAGTGACAATGCTGAAAAACTAGAAAAATTCAGAAAAATCCTAGTGGATTTTAGTAATTCCTGTAAACTATGTCATCATAAGAAAATCCATTAAAAACATGCTGATCAATTACATAGGCTTCTCTTCCAACTAGAAGTATGTATATTTTAGAGTCAAGAGAGGATTCATTTATTTTGAAAGTATTTGCATTCTGTAGATTAGTGTACTATATATGTCTCTGCCTCATGTACTAGCTTAATGACCAGTGTCAATACAAAAGTATTAATTATATCCATCACTCCACTCCATTAAATCATGTCCTGAGCACTTCTGGATGACTGTTGTTCTAGCAAGACAGTGGTATTAGCACTCTACTAATTAACTCAGAAAACTCCAATAATTGAAAAAAATAATAAGAAATGAGCAAAGAACCAGAAATAAACACTGATTTACTAATTCCACAATAGATCACCATATGAACCTCATCAAGCAATAGCAAATGTAAGGCTCACTTTAGGTCTGCATGAGAAATCTTTGCAGAGATCATTTAAGAGCAAATGGATTCCTCGGTCTTTGCCAGCACGGCCTAATGACAAAAACAGATAGATGGTTAGAAAAATACAGACCTGCACTGGGGGCTAAAACAATTTGGAAAAAAGAAAAAAAACGATTGAAGAGCTTTTCAGTAAGGATCTTTGGCTCTTTTGCCAAGGAATATACCAATATTTTTTCTTGTATTTTTCTTGCTTGTCTTAACAGCATAAATGCTTAATTAATAATAGGAAATGGTGGGATAAAGGGATAATCCCACACATGTAAACTTGATTGTAGGATACATTCATTCCCTACCTTGTCTGATTTGTGTTTTGGAAGCAGTTCATTTTCTTTCCTTTTGTTTTAAATGTGCTGAAAGTGAAGGTAACAAAAGCATGAAGTGGGTCTCACGTGTTCCCTCTGTCAAGAGAGACAGTCAAGCAATAATCTGACTGCCACCTTCTAAGTGTTCCTGACCAAAGTAGGCTGATAACTAAAGCAGTTTGAAAACCCAGTTTGTATATCCACACTGGTCTTTACTCTGCCTGTTACCACCATAACGTGTTGAAGTAATAGTCTTCAACGTTGGCTATGATCAAGGTGGTATGAATGTGTTCCCACACAAATGCAGAATGAAAATCACTTTCTGCTGCCTATGTAATTTAGGGAAACAAAATTTGCAGACTTCACCTGTGGACAAAACCCTTTTTTTTGGGGTGTTCTGGTCCAACCTAAATTAGTTTTTATTTGAGAAAAGCCTGTAATTGTGTTCTTAACATACATCCTTCGTACAGCACCATCCAAACTCATACTAAGACACACAAAATAATGCAAAAGTCAGGCTTCTAATTGGCACAGTTTCAATGGCCCTCAATTCTAAAAGAGACATTCCTCTTTTTTCAAGTAGCCCACTGCATAATTTTTACTTCCTTTACTTACTGCACTGCACAGTTTTTACTTCCCACTGAGCAGGTTTCCTTTGGCTGCCACTGAATCTGGTTTATAAATTAATGCCCAAAATTTCAGGCCATTTCTTGACATTCTGGAGTCTTCCCCTTCAGATATCAACACAACAGTCAATTCTGTCCATCAGGGCTTCCTGCATTTGGTGCTGAAAGCCTTTTCCCTCTCTATAAAATTCCAAGATCAAAAATGGGTTACTTGCACTAGCCACACCCATTAAAAAAGAGCAAAGGCATTGCATGAACATTGTTTATACAGAGCAATACAATATTGAAAAACATCTAAAATATATGGTTCATAAATATGCTAAAGGAAACAAAATTATGTATTTTTAAGCACTTCATCATTTTTTGAAACCAAAATGAATGGCAACAATTTCATACACTGCTACTTGAATTAGTGGCTAAAAGTCCCCTTTCTTCCCACCAATCTGCAAGACATATAAAGAAACACAGCAAAGAAACTTAACCTTCATAGAGGAGAGGTTGAGAAAAGCAGGTTGCTAAGAACCTGAGATCTGCATCTTATTAGCATATAAATTTTCACATGCATTGCTAATACATTTAATGCAAGCAAAACAGATTGCTATTTATAGAGCATTGAAACAGTATCCAAGTCACTAGAGCATATATAGAAAAAAAGACTTCTAGATGAAAAGAAGACTTGTTTCTCTACAAATCAGTTCTGGAAGTCTAAGCTTTCCACCTAACAGAAATGACATAAAAATGATGGAGCAGCAGCAATAGTGGAGTTTGGGGCTTTCTGACACTGATAAAAGTCTTATTTCCTAATCGGGAAGTTTGCTGAAACAAAAGTACTTTGTTTCATTTTGACGTTATTCTGTCTCTGCATGAGCTTCTACAGTGCTTCTGGCAAAAAAGCAGTTCAAATTCTATATATTCCTATTCTTCTCTTTAACGGGTACTATTCCTGAGCTGTTTCTTCTATAATGTACTGGGGCACACAATGACAGTTAAGCCAAAAAGTCATTGCAGTGTAGTCAATAGCCACACAGGGAACTGATTTGGGGGATTTTTCAGAGGACAGTTTTGATATCATTCTGATGTAAACCCAGTCATTTGTGCTCCAGATCTGTACAACTCTGGAGAGCCTATTACAGTTCTCCTTAATGAACACAGAGTGAAAAATGTGGAGTTCATTTCCTTGTAAGACAGAAAAGGAATTTGCCCTCAGGACCTCAAAGGAATTTCAGATGTGACAAAAGACCATGCAGGTACAGTCTACAAGCATATCAAAATGTCATTCTTCTCAGTTAGAACATGTTTCTTTCTCTAAAGGGAGATATTCTGTGCAAAATGTCTTACCTTTATATCTCAGAATGGAATACTTTTATTTATCTTCTGGATGAATAACCCGTGGAAATGATAGGAAGTAGCTACCTGCCTTTCAGGACATCTCTCAACAGAGATGACCTTTATAGCTTGTATAAAAGAGGCCCTGGCATCCAGACTTTGATTCTTTTAATTTAGGGTTTTCTATAGGATAGAATTTAAAAATGTCTACTAACATGACATTATGCCAATGTATATGATGATTTGGGCTTATCATCCAATCATTTTAGTTTATAATTTCTATAATGTTTGCTGATTTTATTAATACAGTGATGCACATTACAGAACACTTGAGCGTGTGTACAACTGTACAGAAAGAGAAACTTCAGAATATGGGATGTAACAGGAACAAAAATTAATTCTCAGAAAAACCTGATAGGCAGTCATATAGTCAGTCTGCCCTCAGTCTTTATATTAAAAAAATCATGGATTACATGATACATACAAAGAATACAATTTTCCAATTCTAACTTCTTGTATATTAAAAAAAATAATCAATAGCTAAACTTTTATTACAATTATGATAATATGATAACCACAGATATGCATAATTCTACATTCTAAAGCAAAAACTACAACCCCAAAGTTATTACAAAAATGTACAGGCTAAGATATAAGGCATTCATATTGGACAATAAGAATTTGACTTTCATATTTGACCACCTTGAATGAAGAACCAAAAACCAAAATCTGCTGTTAGGCAATGAAATAGATACTGTAATCTTAAGTGCCATCTATCTAAAGCTGCCATTTGATTTTAATGGGTTTGCTTCTGTCTTTTACTAGCAAGATTAGAACCAGCTACAAAGGTACGCTCTTAAAAGTGTTTCAGGACTCAGTCAACTTAGATTCTGTAAAATTCAGTGTGAAAATTCTACCAACTTTTGGGGAGGGGAAACTTCTCCCATCCTTTTGAAGGAGTAGAAACTAAGATTGAAGTATTTCTAATTTTCTTTCTAGGGATTGCCAAGCATAGGTGAGAGAAGTAAAGACATATGTTGTAGAGGTTATAAAATGGGCAAATCAGTGTGTTGTTAAAATTACAGAGGCTTCAGCCCATCTCTAGCTTCTACTGGTCTGTAAGCGTCTGGTGTTCCCACCTTGCAAATATGAGCCCTCAACTATGTCTCCTCTTTGTAAAGAAAAGCAAGTATATAGTGCTGTGAATAGGTAATTTATTTTCTGCTTTTTAGGCTTAGTAAAAGCTTGCAAAGTTTGGATTTTTCTTCTGCTTGTATGTTTTAGAAATCATCCAGTTATTTACTACATCAGTGCTAAATAAGTGGTAAAAAGCATGTGAATACGTAGTTTAAGTTGAAACTGTAATTCCTCTGTATACATGACTTTTAAAGACTCCTAATTTGTAAGACCAGCTTTTTGCAGTCCTTATGTTGAGTTTAAATCATTATTTTCAGCATTAGTCCCATGCAATATGAAAGAAAGCTTTAAAAATTATTATTCAATGATCTAAACATTTTATGTGTTATGTTATTTATGTGATTAAATTTCATGTGAACTACCTAAATTTTTAAAAATTTTTTAAAGTATTAAACTAATTGTTGTAAAATGACCACTTCTTCCTTGATTCTCCTGTCCTCCCCATCTACTGTAGTCTCCTGATATACTTTTCATTTCCAGGATCACTAAGGTTTCTAGCTGACAAAGTGGGTTTCTACTTTTAAAGGCTATGGCAGTCAAAAATAAATCAGTATACTCTACTAAGGCAGAAGATCGTAGGATGATGATGAGATAAAAATGTCAGGAAAAAAATATCCCAGTCCTTTCATAAAGGGCCATTGCACTGCACACAATACCTGATCTTTGAACACAGTGAATACTGTAAAGAAGCAATAAATGTTTATAGTCATGATTAAACTTCAAAGTGTGTTTTGTACCCAAATGCTTGAGTTTGTTGTTTGAAGTATGCCAGTCTTTTATAGGCAAAGATGATTCCCAGACTTGTTATGCTGCTGCTATGACAGATTATAGTGATAATATGTAGTGATAATGCTGAGGCCTTATCTAAATCTTCCTTTACAATTCAGGGGCACAAGGAGCATCAAACCAAGAAGAAATGTCAGTTTGGTACCAGTGCAACTTTCTCTAGGTTTGGTAACCACTCAATCTACAATGATGTTTCCATATGAATTGCTTAGTGCTGAGAGGTTTCCAGTACCTTCCACTGCTGAGAGCTCATGACAACAGAGAAATATCCCAAAATAAAATGGTAAAGAATTACAGATAGTTCATACTCCTATAAAGAAAAGGAATATGTTCTAATGATATTGGACAGACTGTTCAGCATGTTAGTAAATTATCTGAGAAAAACAGTGATACTGAATTGACAAAGTCTTCTCTTTCAACTACGGTTATTCAGGACTGTAAAAATAAGCTATAAGGAAGCAAAGAAGGAAAAGGGTCACGGGGCAGTAAAACAGCAGAGGAAATGCGGTGTAGATGAAAGCAAAGTGAAGCACGGGAAAAAAGTGCTTAATTTATATGTACAGCGAGTGACTGCAAATTGATAACAATCAGGATTAGGATTTTAAGTTTATGACAGTTTATCTAATTCTGTGAAAACATTACGTCAGTTCTTGATGATAGAAAAACAAAGCAGAGAACAGAACACAAAATCACATTGCTTTATCATACACAATGCAGTACTGAAATATTTACAGTTTGAATACTGTGTGCATTTATTGTGATATTAACAGGTTACCCATCTTAAAGAGAATATACTATAATCAAAGATTATGGAGAAATGGGCAAAAGAATGACAAAAGATATGGAATAGGTTTCCCATGAGGGAATCTCAGCTCAGAAAATAAGTGTCTGAGGAAGGATATAATTAAAACCATGCATTAAACAGAAAAAGTAAAGGATGAATATTTATTGTCTTTCCAGTATAAATGTGCATTAAATGCTATTAGGAAGCATTTAGTCAAAAAGAAATAAGTGGGTTTTTGTGCGTAGCATGGAGTTAAGCTGTGGAGCTCAATGCCACAGGATGTTGTGCATCCCACCGCCCCCCCCCCCCCCCAAAAAAAAGATTAGTCTAAAAGAGATAAGAGAAATTGACTTGAAATATCTTTCAAGTGCTATTGAATGAAAAGATATTACTTTTGACAATGCATCTGAACAAGTGACACCTGAATTTACTCTTGCTGGGAGCTGGGAAATATTGGAGAAGTATGACTACAGTATGCTCTTATCCCTTTCACAAATACCTCCAGTTGTGACTACGGAACATAGGACACTGGGCTAGAGGAACCTGTAATACAGAGTGCAGCCATTTTTTTTCCCTAAGAGAGTGATGATGGTACCCTTGGGGATACACTGACTTCCATACAGCTTTGCAATATGGACCACAAAAGTGCAAGCTCCATGGCAGATCAGTTGAATTAATGCAGCAATGAAGCCCTTAGCCCCTGAGAATTTGATGAAAGGTTCATCTGAGAACTCTCTCTAGACCAGCTAAAAAGTAACAGCTCACAAGGTCATCTGAGAACTTTAATAACAAGACAATAAAGTTATAGAGCGCATGTTATATAACACTGCTGTTTGATTTTAAATCAACTACAGATAGTCAAAAGATAATGTCAACAGAATAGATGATGGTTCCAGAGGCTAACTTAATGCTGTTATTGTCCTGTAATGCCATGAAACAATGCTATCCTGCTTTTAAGAAAATATCAAAACAGCCAAAGCTAGCCTCTGATAACAGAAACGCAAGAACTTTGCACAATGTGTTCTGAAAAGACTCCCACCATAACTTGAGCCAAACCAGTGACTTTTAAACCCAGTTACAACTCTGATATATTTTTTAGGGGTGATATTACCATAACACTAGAGAGACTAGCCACAAACACTGGCTATGTTTAGCAAGAAATTTGTTGCAACAAGAACCAAGCAGTAACTTAAAGATGTTGTTGATGAGACCCCCAGTACCCACACGAGATGGAGTTTGGGGGTTTTATTTTAGACTAAATTTACTCTGCCCCTCTGAACTTAACACTGACATTGCACATACAGCCTAAAGCCACACAAAGTTCCACAGTTGTAGCTTTGAATCCGTGTTTCCCAACTAGAGACTGGGGGGCATCTTGAGCACAGCTTCCAGTTTAGGTACCTCTGAAAAGAATCCAAGGTTTGTGCATTTGTGAATGCCATTTGTGAACCAAAACAATGAAGTGTAGGTGGGTACAGCTAAGGGATTCTCTTTATTACTGCTCCACTCTTTACACTATGGCCCCAAACCAAAATACTGATTCTGTTGGTCATTCTGCTGTCAAGCAGCAGTCGATACATTGTGCAATACAGAGAAATTTTTAACTGCTTGTTAAAACCAGTTAAGGAATCATAAGTATCACAGAGCCACAGAATTTTTGATGTTGGAAGGGACTTCCAAAGGCTTCTTTTTCCAACCCTCCTGCTCCAGCAGAGGAGTCTACCTAGAGTCACTTGTGCAGGACTGTGGTTAGTGAACATCTCTAAGGATAAGCCTGCATCCCTCCACTGCAATACTACTGTCATAGGAGCCATCCCACCACGTCTCCATGATCTCAATGAGATCATAGCTCTGCAACTGCATGCCTACCTCTAATTCATCATGTTTATTCCCTATGCTGCATGGGGATAAACAGTTAAAAAATTTTACTGCTTTACCGTTGTTTTCTGACACTAAGGAATTTAATTTAGAACATACTTAACTTTAGAACATACTTAATAAATATAGATTAAAAAATCAAAATGTAAAGCTGCCTTATGCTTAACAACTGTATATCTATAATCAAATATTTTACTATGTATTAGAGATGGAATTGTCATGGAATTGTCAGAGTTGGAAGGGACCTCTTGAGATCATCTAGTCCAACTCTCCTGCTAAAACAGGGTTGCCCAGAACACATCATTCAGGACTGCATCCAGGCGGGTCTTGAAGATCTCCAGAGAAGGGGACTCCACAACTTCCCTGGGCAGCCTGTTCCAGTGCTTCATCACACTCACCCTAAAGAAGTTCTTCCTCATATTTGAATGGAACTTCCTATGCTTCAGCTTGAGCCCATTGCCCCCTGTCCTATCGCTGAAAACCACTGAAAAGAGTCTGGCTCCATCCTCCTTTAACCTACCCTTTAGATACTTATAAATAAGGTCTCCCCTCAGCCTTCACTTGTCCAGGTTAAAGAGTCCCAGCTCCTTGAGCCTTTCCTTGTAAGGGAGGTGCTCCCATCCCTTCAGCATCTTTTTTGCCCTACACTGGACTCTCTCCAGTAGTTCCCTGTCCCTCTTGAACTGGGGGGCCCAGAACTGGATACAGTATTTCAGTTGTGACCTCACCGGTATAGAGAGGGAGAATGACCTCCCTTGACCTACTGGCCACACTCTTTCCTATGCAGGTCAGGATCCCATTGTCCCTTTTGACAACAAGGGCACATTGCTGGCACATGGAAAGTGCTATCTACCAGGACTCCCAGATACTTCTCCTCAGTAGTGCTTCCCAGAAGATCCATCTCTAACCTTTACTGGTGCCTGGGGTTCTTCCTCCCCAGGTGCAGGACCCTACATTGTCCTTGTTGAACCTCATTAGGTTCTTCTCTGCCCAGCTCTCCAACCTGTTCAGGTCACGCTGGATGGTGGCATAGCCCTCCAGAGTGTGAGCCAGCCCTCCTAATTTGGTATCATCAGAAAACTTGATGAGGATACTCTGTCCTCTTTCCCAGATCATGAATATGTTGAACAGGACTGGGCCGAATATTGACTCTTGAGGGACACCACTTGTCACAGGCCTCCAACTTGACCCTGCTCCATTATTTAGAACCCTCTGAGTCCTGTCACACTACCAGGACTCAATCCATTTCACTGCCCCCTCATCTATTCCACACTTCATTTTCTAACGAAGATGTTATGGGAGACAGTGTCAAAAGCCTTGCTTAAGTCAAGTAGATGACATCTGCTGCTCTCCATCTAACCAACCAGTTACAACATCATAGAAGGCTATCAGATTGGTCAAGCATGATTGACCAATCATGCTTGGTAAATCCATGTTGATCACTACCAATAACCTCTTGATCTTCAATGTGTTTGGAGATGATGTCCAGCACGCGCTGCTCCATTATTTTCCCCGTGACACAGGTAAGACTAATTGGCCTGTAGTTCCCTGGGCCCTCCTTCTTGCCCTTTTTGTGGACCGGTGTGATATTTGCCTTCCTCCAGTCCTCAGGCACTACTCCTGTTCTCTAAGATATCTCAAAAATGATAGAAAGTGGCTTAGCAATAACATCCACCAGTTCTCTCAGCACTCGTGGGTATATCAAGTATAGACCAGCTTAAGTATTGTCTAATGGAGATATTTGATGAGTATGTCAGGAAATGGAAATAAGGATATGAGAGAAATAAATGACAGCTAAGATTTTTCTCTTTAGTTCCCATATGAATAGTTACTACACCATACGGAACAAGAAAAAGGTGCTAATGCTTTGGAACCTATCATGTAAAAGTGCCTAATGATTGTTTGAAGACAGTGTAATAAATCAAAAACAGTCCAAAGAAAGTCAGCATGAGAATCCAGCCATTAAGATTTGGGCAATTCATTAATTTTAAGTCATATACATAACAAATGATGTTAAAGCCGGAAAATAGGATGTACTCCTATGTCCTTATCATTAGAACAGCTATAGAGCAATTAAAATTTCCAGACAAAGCAGTATTTCAAGGAAAGTAAATTTGTATGAAAACTATTTTATAAACCAAGCCTCTTCCTGGTGTATGTTTTGTCAGTGGGGAAGCTGAAAAAACATCACACTGAATTACACAGGTCATGTGGTTATCTAAACTATAGAAAAAAATTGTATTTGGAGAGAGTGACACAATGACAAATGCTGGCATGAAGGAGAAAGTGCACAAGTCTGACATTCTTCTTATTGAGAGAATACACTTGGACATAACTAGGGAGACCATTTTCTAGGGGTAGCTTTGACCCTGCTAGTTTGGCAACCTAAACCCTCCTGTCACTGAGGTTTTGGCTGTAATATTTTCTCTGTGCAAAGCAAAGATAATAATATGCATGCGAAACACTCATATAGAATCACAGGATGATACACCAAGTAATGAAAATGATTGTAAAATTACTATTATCTAAGGAAGTCCAATAGCCTCAGCCTATAGTTTCAGAAATACATACAATCCTAATGGGCTTGCACTTGCAGATGGCAGTGGTTTTTTTCAGGTTAAAAAGGGATTAACAGCACATAATATGATTCTTGCTGTCATTTTAATTTACACCCTTGTTCTGAAATTTCCAGTACTTCCAGGTGGTCTATCTGGTGAGGAAGGAGTTAGTTCTATAGCCTATGTGTTTTATCTGCCTTTTGGCCCTTGTTCTTTTTTATTTTTTTAATTCAGTATAGTTATGAAAAGTGACTTTGCTTCCTGAGGATTTTGCTGTACTTACAAGCAAGGAGGACAGGGTTTGATTTTGTGGGTTTTTTTCTCCCTGAACTTCCAACTGCCCATTCATAAAACTCAGAATTTTTGAAAATCAGACTACATAAAGTCCTAGCTATTTTGTCTGTACATTTCTTCTAGTTTTCAGCTTAGGAGACAATGTTGGGTTGCTTGGGCGAAATACATTTACTAATTGGTATTGATGACTAAAATGAGAGAAATGGGGCTATAAATATATGTCCCTGCAGAAAAGAAAAAAAAAAAAAAAAAGGGGGACTTCGTGTACCAAATTCTGCTCTTTTCTGCACCATATGAGTCTTGAGTTACTGCACTGATTTCCATGGCAGTCCTCCAAGTTTGAACTGATGTAGCCTGAGCAGACTTCACCTCACAGTAATTAGCTGGTTTTCTTTAAATGCATTCCAGGGAATGCAGTCAGTTGAATACAATTATTTTCTCAATTTTTTAATGCCAGTTTTGGATAAATATATCATTTATGAAGCCTATAGTATTATAGTTTTCCATCAGGGCATGTTTGAAAGACTGGCACTGTCAGATTTAATATCTCATGTCCTCCTGATATATTACACTTGTATTTGTTGAAAACCAAGGATGTTGATAGGCCAGAAAATTAATGATAATAACATAATGTCTCTTGAGATCTCTTCCAGTCCCATGTTGTACTACATTTTTATCTACTAGAACGTTTTCATAAAAAAAAAAAAAAAAGATATGAAGAAAGGAGGAAGCAGTGGAGGAAATTCTTTTTGTAACCGCTGTTTAATGATACAGAGAATTTTTCCATCTCCCCCTTTACAGCCAAAGATTGCTGTAGTAAACAAACATCTTTCTCAAACTCTCTGTCATGTGCATGTGTTTTTCCTATGTATAGAACTAGTCACAACAGTTATTGGAAGTTATGTTCCCATGCCTCTTTTCAGACGCTCCAACTGCCATAATTAAGCCAGTTCTTCAAAGTTCCTTTTTTCTCTGTAATCTAATGAACAGTACTTCTTTGTTTGCTCACAGTGCAGACCTGGTTTACTTTCTAGTTTTATTACACTCCTAAAAACAGAGTAGATTTCCTGTTCTCATTCTGCAGGTAGCAATATATATTTTATCTAAGGCTTTAAAGGCTTCAAATTTTTACCTTATTGTTTAACAAAACCAGAAATTAAACTGAAAAGACAAGCCTTTATGCTGCTCTAAGGACTGTCTTTTTAGGAAATAGTATGCAGGTTAAACTTAATTGTGTACCTCAGTTCAAAGCAATCCGTGTCCATATTTCAACGTACTTTTAAGTTTTTTCCAATATGAAGGGTCTGGTCTTTATATGTCAGTAGTAATGACTTTCTTTAATGTCAGTAGAAATGACTGGTTGATATCAATGAAAACAAGCTCTGATTCTGCAGAAAGCAGCAGTTTTAGCAAGTGTGTGATATATTCATAGTTATGTCAAAAAAGGCCTCTTTAATCATTTCAATATTATTCATATTTATATATTATTAGGTAATTAAAATAAAAAAAAGGAAACTTATATGATCTTCAAACTCTTTCCATGAAATTTTCAGTTCTTTTAATCTCTTAATATACTGAAAAGGAAAAGGTCCTGACTTTTTTCTGAATGCTGGCTTTTATGTCTGTACATATTTCAGATTAAAATTGCATGCTTGCCACAGCAAGTTAGAATTAAAGGAACACAGCATATTTCTTGAAGATTATAGTTTTATGTCCCTTTGCAGTGTGTGTGGGTTTCCCTGTGAGAACTACTTTACACTTTAAAAGAGAGACAAGAGAACAAGAGACATTTAAATACTATTCCATTTTACAGATGGGCAAATTGAAGTCAGAGCTGCTGCAACTATGCAAATAACAAGCAGCAGAGAAAGAACCAGAACATACTAATCTTGACTGCCAGAATTCTCCTCAAACTACAAAGGATGATGTAAAAAGTAGGTTGAAAATAATAAGCCATAACAAAAAGGCAGAAAATGATCTGAATGAGATGAGTAGTAGCACTATTGACTGGTTAGATTTTATTGTACATGCACAGCCAGAAATCAACGTGTTCAGTGAACGAGTTCATCAAACAGACAGAACAATCCATTGTGATATGTCTTGACTGTTAGTGGTGCTGGCAGCTCAGCTGAACCTTATGGGGTAATTAGCTAAGGATAAATTAATCTGTTCTCAAACGTGGTCTGCTGATCTTTCACAGGTTGTGAGCCCTGTTTAAAGGCATGGGCTTTGCTTGAGGTTTTTTTAATGTTTAATTTAATCTTTCTTGGAACTTGAGTAAAGAGTTGCATCTGCAGCTATGAAATATTACTTTAACATTTTAAAAGAATTTTTCTGAGTAAAAAAACTTCATGTGTTGGATTGATGTCAGACCACTTTCCAGTTAATACTGGATCTTTAGATTCTTTGTGCAACTGTTCTGCAGGAAATATCACAGAGCTAGTCTTAAGGAAGACAAATATTTAGTTTTTGCAATACTGTCCTTAAATGACTACATTTAGCTTAGGCAAAAAGGATTTGGCACAAATCTCTTTATTTTACTTTAGCTACTACAGATGAGGTTTGTTCACAGTTCTGGAGGTTTTTAGAACTTGGGATCTTGGTACTTTTGAGCTATTCTGGAACATCCCTTGTTTCTGACATGTAGTATTTTTTCTGCTTTAATGGTAGCTATTTCCATATACTTTTTGCGACACTTGGTCTTATAGCTCTGTCTATAGAGTTGGCAGGCTAAAAATATAATTGATATTTTAGTTTCCTGCAAAGAATTTCTTTCAAGGCAAGAAGAACTGCATTCAGTATATTTATTTTCATCTAAAACCTGTTGAAGTGACTTCCCATTAATCCAAAAGGGAAATTAATCTGTTCTGCACAAAGAACTAATATAACAGACAGCCTTTTCCCCCACATATCTATTCCTTAAAAATTAAGGTTTATTTGAACTGATAAACATTTGACTTTTTTCCCCTCCCATGGATTCTATTGTGCATCCCATAAAAACCTGATTTTCAAGTAAGCTCTCCTTTACAGCCTTCACTTCTCAGTTTTACAGCCATTGGTGATAAAAATGATTCACGCCACGCAGAGAATATGTTAATTTCTTGCACCTACGCAGACTGTCACTGGGCATCTATTTGAAGTTAAATATGGCAGCAATTGTTTTTGCCTACAATTAGTGGGTAATAAAAGCAACTCCCCATTACCTCATGAAATGTGCTGTCAGCTGAGGGATAAGCACAGATCCTTCTGCTCATCTGCAGAGCTGAGGGTTTGTGCAGCTGCAGAAGGATCCGTTTCCCGTGCTCTTCCGTCTGTGGATTCACTCATCAAGAAAACAGCTGCAGACAACTATAATTTTCCCCATGTTGAACCTGCCTTTTTAGGATTCCCATATACTAATTTTTAAGTTTAACCTTAGACTTGCTTTTGTGTTTGTTAATTTTTATTTGTATCATTCCTGTACAGATTTTGGCCTAGAGACGCTGCAGTTGGAGACCAGTAGGCTGCTTCTCCTCATCCATATGCCTCACACAAAGGAGTGAAAACATCCTACTCTGTGTATAGTGATGGTGGATGTGGCGTTGGTTAGAGGATATTGGCTTTTCCTGTAGCCTTTATACTTTGGGATGAAGCTTGTTTGTGGTTGAAGACAAAGTGAGTCATGTCTGGCCTCATGCTGGGGTGCCCCATCTCACTGGCAGGCTGAGCACCCTGCACCTGCCCACAGCTTGCCAAACAGAGAGGAAACAGAAGTAAAAGGACTGTAAACAAGTTCTCTCATCCTGCCTTTCAGGTCATGTCCTTTCCTCCTGGATGCTTCCAGCCCAGCAGCTCAGGGGCTTGTTGGGTTGCAGAAGACTTGGTGCCACTGCAGCCAGGCGACCGTGGCCATCTCCTCTCTTCTGTGAGGTACCCAGCAACATAGCTGCTTTCTTCTTGCTCCCATGAGTTGGAAAGCTTTGCTGTCCCTGACAGCACTATCACTCCTCACTCCTCACTTGGTCATTTCCTCACACCACCCTCCCCCCACCCCCCCCCCACCTTCCAGAAGGTTCCCTCAGGGAGGACTCAGCTCCTTGTTCTGTCAGGAACTTCCCATCCTTCTCATCAAGGACAAGCTGAGCCTCACTTCTCCCAAGATGTCCCCTCAGATAGGAACAAAACGCAACAACCTGCATGCAATAAAATGGCAAGCAAACAAAATAAAACAGATACGGTCTTTTATAGCTGCTAACTCATGGAAAGTGCAGCACCAAGAAAGCGGTAGCAATGCTGAGGCGGGGGAGGTGCCAGGCAGGGCACATATCCCCAGGCCTGGCCCCACTACCATGGCAGGTGGCAGTGGCTCCACAGCGCTGATTAGCAAGGAGCTGTGGGTAAGAATGCATGTCTGGGCACTAAGATGTCCATCTCTGTGCTACACTGACTTCAACCGTCTTAGATGTCAGCTGCCTGGCAACTATGTCAGACCATTTTGGTGACATCCACTAAGCCACCCCAGCTCTCAGGGCCTCATCCCTCCTCCCAGGCATGGGCTATCTTGGCCTCCAGGCAGGAGGCCTGGGTATGGGGCAAGTCTGTCACCAACAACAGTGGCCTTCCCACAGCTACCGGCCACCTCAAACCTTGCTGGGGCCCTCAGGTTAGAGGAAAAGCCCTCCACACCATCTTCTGGGGAGGGAATGGTCAAGAGAGGCCTTTAAAAAGCTCATTCGGCTTTTTAAAAAATTTCCACTCTTTGTAAGGAGTGATATAGCTCCCAGCTTTCGGGGGCTGCAGCTCAACTCCTGAGATTTTGCTCACTGATTCTGCTGTAAATAGATGTTGCAATAACTTCCTGTTCCCCCGATCAGTGTGCAGAACTCCGATGTCACGTTTCATGAAAACTGAAAATTAAATGGAAACTGGTTTGCACTAGCAAGTTTCAGGCTTGGCAGCTGAGCTCACCACTGGTGGTGTGACCGCTTGCATGACTACTCAGTACCTGCTTCAAATTTTTCACCTTTTTATTAGTAGGTTTCTGTAGACCATTAACAGCTTCCTAGTAATGCATGTGGTCAGGCTGTTGTCAGCTACAAGGCTGGTGTTCTCTGAAGTTTCTAAGTTTGTTCTGACAGCCCAGTTTGATTAATGGCAGCCCAATGCCACTGAACACAGCAGGGCCAGAAAAGGCAACATGCTCCTTTGGCTCAGATTTGACCGATGAACCAGAAAAAGCTGCAGTGACTGTGATTTTCCTTTTCACATGGGAATTGCAATCAAATCTGTTTTGGTGCATATTAACTAACAGCAGCAAGTCAGACAGTTAACAAAACCTTCAAATCCAAGGAGAGGTGGGGAGAGAAAACAAGAGCACATCTTTGGATTTCTTAGCCTGCACAGGCATTGCCAAGCTACTTTCATATATCACTCAAGATAAGTGAACTGGGATAATAATCATAATCAAATAAACTAGGTTATATGTGAGTCCTAACTATGATATTTTACTACAAGGCTTCTGAGATATTAAAAAAAAAGAGAGATACAATGATAAAATATATTTAGACATTTTATTTATTTAGAAATATTTTTGTGTTTAAACAATAAAATCATCATAGGGCCATGGAATAAAAGGCTAATAGGATAATTCAGCCTTCAAAGAACTCTGGTCCAATATGCTGCTCACAGCCACAGTGAGACCAGGTTGCTCAGGGCTTCATCCAGCTGGGAGAAGGAGCCTTCTGAGGAGGGAAGGAGCCTGCACAATCCCCCTGGGCAGCCTGTGCCACTGCTTGTCTAGGCTTTTGATGGAACAGCATTCTTACAGTCTTGACCTTTCTTGACCTTCACCCTCTCACCCTGCCACACCAAGAAATGCCCAGCTCTATCTCCGTAGTAGCTCCTCACAGGCACCAAAGGTAGCTGTTATTTGCCTCCTAGGCTAGCCCTTCTTGAGGATGAATCAGGCCTGGTCCCTCAGCCTCCATTCACAGCACAAGTGCTCCAACCCCAACCATCTCAGTGGTCATCTGCCAAACTTGCTGCAGTTTGTTTATGCCTTTCCCATATTGGGGGCCCAAAACAGAACACAGTATCACAGTGTGGTCTAACTGAATAGAGGAGGGCTGAGTAGATGAGGAGTTTCCTCCATTAATCGACTGGCTGTGTCCCTGTTCGTACAGTCCAGGGCACAGATGACGTTTTTACCTGCCAGAGCACACTGGTCCTCATGCTCAGCTTGCTGTCCACTCAGACCCCCAGGACATTTTCATCAAAGCACTACACAGCCTGGCAGTTCCCAGCCTGGATCAAGGCTTATTTGCTCTAAGGTCAGGAATTTGCATGTGTTCTTGCTGAATTTCTTGAGGTTACTGTATGCCTATTCCTACAGCTTGTTTAGGTCTCTCTAGGTGGCAGACCTGCCCTTAAACATATTGACTGGTGAATTCAATTTGGTGTCGTCTAATTATAAAGTATAATAATCCATTTAATTTTTAAATTGTCTTTTTTTTATTTGTATTTTTCAAGACATTCCTGGGGAAAAAAATAACCTTCAGAGGGGACTTCTACAAGTGTTTTTACTTATCTGCTAGTGGGACAAACCAAGTAGAACTCAGTTTAGGGCTATTGAAAAACTAAGAAAATTAATCTGCCTTGCAGTAAAAGGAGTTAAGACTTAAAGAGTATATTGTCCTCCTGGAATATAGTGTTAGTTCAGAAAAGCTCAGCCACAATTTTGGATTCAATTTCCATGTTTCATTAAGCTTAAAATAAATCTTTATGCTATGGTGAGACAACCATATCAATGTTCAAACTCATCTCTGTTCAAAAAGTTTTTGAATTGAGAATAATTGGAATAATTGACCTGGAAAGTGATAAATAAATAAGATAGCATTTCTTAGCCTATGAAACATTAAGTTTCTCGGAAATAAGAGACATAGTAATCTTTCTCATAACTGCATTTTTCCTTTAAGTTTTGACATGTTACTGTAGCTTAATGTGATAAGATGCTTAACATTTAAGCCCTGTGATGTGCACAGTGGTTTGAGTCTGTAGATGTCCTCATGTACTGAAGAAGAATGAAATCATTAAAGAACAAAGAAGAACATTTATATATCAAAGCTGTCTTTTATTTCATAAACCAATTTTGATAATTTTCTTCATTGTTGTCAGGCAAAAATGTAATCTGTGCTGTCCTCAAAATCAGATAAAGGACAGGCTCCAGGCAAGTCTGGGAGATGTTACACCACAGGCAGGGAGTGGATGACTTTTGAGACAAATGTAAATTTCAGCTAAAGCATAGAGAGTTCACAAATCTCATCCAGGGTTGATTTACACTAATAACTACCCATGGTGCTGACAGTGTAACTTATAAAAGAATTTTAAAAATACTGTCTGAACCCTTGCATAGAACAAGTATTTCCAGACACAGAAGTATGTAGAGTTGGTCAAACAAGTTTAGGTGTTATGCCTAATTTAGGAAAACAGCAAAAAAAAAATTCTTTCCCTTCCTCCCCTTTATCTTCCTCCTCACTTTCTTTCCTCAGAAAGGTGTATTTAATTTCTTGGAGGTTTTAGAATAAAATGCTTCACAGTAAAAAAGGTCAAAGTACAGTCTAATCTAGCTAAAATTAGCTATCATGCTAGCCACAGTTTACATTAATTTCACTGATAGCTCATATTGGCTGTGTTTTATCTAGGGCCTGAACAAGAGAGAGAATCATTGTGGAAATAATTTCAGTAACTTCTAACTTTTGAGTTATTTTAACTTAAAACTTTTAATCACTCCAAGTGGAAGTCTGCATCAGGAATTCCAAATGTCGAGATCTAGAAACTAACACAATGAAGACAAGTTCTTCAGTATATCTTTCTGTAACAGGATTATTTTTTGATAAAAGGCTTTTTTGTTACAATGTTATTTATGTTGTATTAAATAAAAGGCTTTGACTGCCTGTTAACTTTATCCCTCTTTGCTAAATGCTCTTCTTCTATGATAGTCTCTTCTGTGTTTTAAATGTTAGCTTTTATGAATGGAAATCTCAATAGGGTTCTCATTATGAAAAACATTTTTGGCAAAGTATTTGTAATGGTGACTGGCAAATTTGCATGATATCCTCAAGAATATCATGTATCCTCAAGAAATACATGCAGACTGTATCTGCATTAGATCTAGCCGAAGTGCACTAACTCACTCACGTGGAAATAAGGCCATCTCTTACTCTGGGCACTAAACAGATTTGGGCTTTCCTAAATTTGTACCAGGCCAAAAGATATCAGTGCTCAAAAGTGTTAATGTTGCTAGAACAAGAAGATTCATTGGTGCAGATCTCTTTCACACGTTACATTATGTTTTACTTCTCATCAACCAAACAAGAGAAATATTCCTCGAGTATGTAGCTGCTTACTCTATGAACCTGCATACTCTGCCTGAAATACTGTATGCATTTTTTTTCAAACCATAAAATACTACATCTCCTCATCCTGTATCTTGTTATTGTAGATTGTAGGTATTAAAACTAGCTTTATCTGTCTGCCTTGTGCTATTACCCCCATTCTGGAATCTGAGCACAGGTATCTCCTAACTTAACTTGAGCCATATGAGCAGGTGTTACCTGGCTTAAAAATCAAATCCTGTCTCTGTTTGTAACCAGCAAAGACAGTTCCTAACACTGAAAGCAGAATAAGATTAATAGATCTCCGATTCCATCTGTATCATTCCATGGACTGGAGATGGAGCCTACATAGATCATATGAACTTTAATATTTGCCTTTCAGGCAGCTAAAGTTATGTGATATTGTATTAATTAGTTTCTAAAGTGGATTGGTCAGTTTTTTAATCTAGAAAAATTGTATTCAGATTTCCCATTTTCTTAAAATTTGTAAAACTTGCTTCATGCAACCAGGTATTTATTTTTTAATAGACTACTATGAATTCAGATTTACTGGCTAAAACTCGCCTCTATGGATCAGGTAAGTGTCTGATAGATTTTAATTTCTTTTTGTCATTCTGCTGTGTGACTCACATGTCTGTGGTTTACCTTTTAGTCCATATTTAAGCCATGTGTGTATATGTGTGTTAACACTTCTGGAGGGGGATACCTTAAAAACATGTGAGATTGAAGTTGGTCAATGTGAGTGGCTAATTGATATTATTCTGAAATTGATGCTAATTGACTACTTATTAAGCATTATAGGATGTGATATATATATATACAGTCATCTTTCAGACCAACCAAAAAACTAAGGTCCTTATATTTTGTGGACATTTAAGGTCTCATTGTTCTGTTTTGGAACTGTAAGATATGTGTACATAAATCCTGGTGTTTTGGCTTCATCCTATCTCATTCTATCTGTTAAAATCCCCCTATTAGTTCTATTAGCGTGTTTCATTTGCTATTGTATAGCATACATGACACTGAGATTAGGCAACAGCTGGCTGCACAGTGAAGAGACATTTAATTCTTGCAGGTGTTAAGAAGATGAACTGCTGTAGCCTTTCACCTTAAGATTATTTGTGTCAACCACGCACAGAGGTCTAGGGCAGACTTCAAATTACCTTTCCTGCATACTGATAACAAAAGATAATCTCTGCGAAAATGTATAGACAGTACAATCGCAAAGCCTGATACCTGATTTTCCTCCCAACCCTTCTGTGAGCTTCTCTGAGTACATAGTACCTAACACAGGTTTCTCTCTTCTCGCAGTGCTATGATCATCCCTGCCCTGCCAGGGGAGACTTTAACTTCATCCTGAACTTCACCATTTTCAGTCCCAGCTCCAGCTGTCAGTTTCTGTGCTTGCACTCTTCAGTCTGGTAGTAAGTAAAAGAGAACACATGCTTCAGCCTCAATAAAAAAGTGATGAACCTGTTTTTCACATCTAGCAGAGGATTGTATCAGAATCTATGTTCAGCACTGGCCTGATATGAGGGCTTTAATCTCTCACAGAGAAACTCTAAGCTGCACCGTGTTGTGTCAGAGTAGCAGGATCTGGTAACAGGATCAAGCAAACCAGCTGGCAATGCACAGAGGTGGTGAAAAGGTCAAGGATAACAGTAAGAGATCAGGTGTCACCGTACAGATCTGCCCGTTCCTGACAGTCTGGTCAATGTGGATACCTTCAAATGTGGATGTTTGTCACACATCTTCAGTCAAGAAAAGGAGTTCTCTTGCCTGTCCTTGTAAGCCAGAGATCTCTTCCATGGAAGGTGCCAAAAAAATCAAGCAGGTAAAGCTCTGTACAGCAGGTACAAGCCTAAAAGTTTAAGAACTGTCAGTTGCTTAGGGAAGAACTTACCCCATGGTAAGCATTTAACAGAATATGGTTGCACCAGATTTTCAGGGACCTGCCTTTTGTTTGATTGTCTTGAGCTACAGCAAGAACAGAAGGAAAAGAGCTGTTTAGGCAGGTTTTCTGTATCTTCTGTATCTACCTGTTTTCACTCTCTGTACTGAGAGAAGCAAGACCTTATTCACTCATGTTATTCTCAGCTGAATTGACCTGGGTCACGTGGAACCGGCATTCCACAACCAGAGTTCAGATACTTTTGGGCTGTTGTGGGCAGAGCCATTCTGATCTAGAGCATTTGTTTCTTTAATCTCTTGATTTGGCAGGCAGGCAGGCTAGTCCATCATCTTCTGCAGAAATGTGTGGAATAATACAATGATTTATTGTTTTAGAAATCCTGATATAAACTGCTTGTTCTACTGATCATAGCCAAAGGCAGGTCAATGTGTACATGGGCATGACACCAACATACCTATATTTACATGTGGTTCTATTCCTGCATCATATTCCTGCTACATACAGACTAACTGGTAGACATTTTTCCTATCATTAGTTTCCAATAAATCATAGAATCATAGAACATGTTGGGTTGGAGGGGACCTTTAAAAGACATCTAGTCCAATGCCCCTGCAGTAAGCAGGGACATCTTTAACTAGATCCGGTGGGTCAGAACCTCATCAAGCCTGACCTTGAATGTCTCCAGGGATAGGACCTCTACCACCTCTCTGGGCAACATATTCTGATCTCTCACCACCCTCATTGTAAAGAACTTCTTCCTAAAGTCTAATCTAAACTTACCCTGCCCTAGTTTAAAACCATTGCCCCTCTTCCTATTCTACACAGCCTTGCAAGGAGTCCCTCCCCAGCTTTCTTGTAGGCCCCCCTCAGATACTGGAAGGCAGCTATAAAGTCTCTCCAAGAGCCTTCTCTTCTCCAGGATGAACAACCCCAAATATCTCAGCCAGTCTTCATAGGAGAGATACAATAAAGATACAACCTACACATCTCTTGGAAAAGTTTCAGGTGGAAGATTATACAAATTATTTGTCCAGTGCTAAAAATCCATGGGAAAAGAGAAAGAAACACAAACTATACTGTGTGTTGAAGGCACAAGCGTATCTGTGGACCATTCACACCACCAAGAGCATGACATTTAAGACTAAGCAAAGCCATCGGTTATGTAATTAGTTAGCAGAGGCAAACATCCTGCCTGGAAAAACAAGAACAAAAGCTGATTTGTTATATCTTTGCCATTCTATTTAAGCCAATATGCTGCTCCAAATACAGCACTGCTGTACCAGTGTTCGTGTTCCTTCCTCACTAACAAAGCTAAAGCCATGCTGCAGAACAATTCTTTTGGAGTGACATCAGATGCAAATGGCCTCAGAAGTAATGTATTTGTTTGAAGAAAGTCCCAGTTACTAAAATTAGCTGTATAGCTGCATTTATCATAAAAGATTACTGTGGTAATGATGCCATGCTGCTCCCTGGGATACTTGCATAATAGGTTTTTCTATCTTTAATAATTCTGATTTTGAGATTCTCTGATCATCTGGGTATAATAGAGAACTTAAGCCTGCAATCAGGCAGAATTAACTGGATAGAGAAAAAGAAAGTTCCAATTACTTGCATTAACTGTATGACTACATTTATTATGAGAGATTACCATGTCAGTGATGTTGTGCTGGGCCCCATGGGATTTACCTAATAGGTTTCTCTGTCACTAATAATTATGATTTTGTGGTCCTGTGATCAGCTGGGTATGACACAAAACTTAAGCCCATGTTCAAGCAGAACTAGCTGTAGAGAAGGAATTTAACTTCTGGCTCTACAGAAATAATAATGTTTATGCACTTTCGCATATAAACACTGCTGCTAAGACTACCTTACTTCAAATAAACTTATCCTCATTAGATCCAGCGTTCTATTTAAACACTAAAACACAATAGGCAGTGCATATTTGGGCAATCATTGCATGCATCGAATGATGTTTAACCACCCGTCAAGTAGAATAATCCCCTAGAAATGCACCAGCTGAAATACCGTATTGCTTTTATAGACCTGAACTCACAAAGAAATAGAGGGAAAACAGTCTAAATGGGCATTGGCCCATTTGACGAAGTGTCCGATTTATTATCAGTAATCTCTCTAGTCACTGCTAGTGACTAGAGAGTCTGCTAGTTCAGCAGGATAGGAATATGGCACAATGTGATCGACTTTCAGAATTTAATTTAAATTGTGGTTCATCTGTATTTGTACGGATTCCATAATCACCTGGAAAGATCTATGATTACGAGATCTATGATATGAGCTATGTGATATGATGTGAGAGCTACACTTGCTGGTGTCTGGGAGAGATAGATAGCCTGGCTGAAATGTGGAGATAAATTTGTCACCTCAATTTTCTTTATTTTATTAAAACCTAAAATTATATCATGAATTCAGATCAGCAAAAGGGGAGAGAGGAGTGATTCTACTAAAATGTTAATGTGGACTTGACCTTGAACTTCGCTGTTATTTGTACTGACACAGAGAGAGGAGTCAACATAATTCAGAGCAAAAATCCCTTGAACAGCTCATAAATCAGGGAAGTCTCAAATTACTAGTAAATGCACAGTTTTCTCCTCGTTGTGCTTGTATTCATTTATATTAGCAATTAACAACAGCTTTTCCAAGGATACAGTCTTGTGTTGAAAAAGACACAGCAGACAAACAGAACTAAATAAATTTGGGCTATAGTCATCATACTGATAATATATATATGTATGTGGGCGTATTGATAACCTTTAATAAATCACATACATTTGCACATGTAGATACTACTGCATTGTCCTTGTTACCTTGTGCCACAGTTTTGGTTAAGTCTTCAGGATTCTGATATGCATACATAGGCAGGTCCAAATGCATGATAAAATCAGAGATAAGGCAGATTCCATTGCTACTTTTCTTCCCATTAATCTTGTCTGTTTGACAGTGGTCAAAGACCAAAAGGAAACCTTCTTGGATTTACTCTCTGAGGCTCTCAACATCAAGAGAATTTCTTGGAACTTGAACAGTCTGCTCAGATGCATTAGAGGTGGAGTCTGAAGACAAAGTAAATGACGGAAACCCATAGTTAGTTATTCTGAAGGAAGATAAGAATCTTGGTAAAAATTCATTCCTCTCATTCTTTTTATTCTTTTGCACTAAATAGTGGTGAATTATAAGTGATTTTTTTAAAAACAGAACAAAACAAAAAAATGAAGCAAAAAACCAACCTTTTGTTTGATTGTCTGGATATTCTTATAAACTTTAATGTTAACCAAGAGTGAACAGACTGCAGATCCATCAATTAATAAGTACTGTCAGTCAGTAACAGCTGTCTACAATAGCATAATGTATTTTAGTTACAACCTCTACTATACATTTGTCAGAGTTTTAAGAGTATAAAACTCCAGAAGGATTTCAGGACTAGGATTTCATTTATTCCAGGCTTCCTTCTTCCTGGTAATACGTACTCCCAAAGAGATAGTCTCTGTTTTTCTCCTCAGATTACCCATGAACATTAGGGCTCCAACTACTTTTGTAATTGCTTATAAGTGGAAATATCTCATGCAACAAAGCTGCACTCTGTACTAGATGCATACCCAAATAATATAAGTAAATTACAGGGTAGTGCTATAACAGGGAGTCAAGCTGCATGGATGAGTAATAGAGAGGAGAATAATACAGAGGGGTTAAAAAATAGTTTAGGTATAGTATTATACACAGACACCTCCACAAAACACAATTTCAGAATGGTTTGGGTTGGAACAGATCTTCAAAGATTGTCTAGTGCAATCCCCCAACATGAACAGAAACTGGTTAACAAAATTGTAGCAGGTTTTCCTAGGGAGCAGGCATACTATAAAAGACTTTTAACATTTATTTTGAGGAATAACACTTATATGTGTATATTAGCAGTCTAGAAAATAAAAGAAATGTTTAGAAAGTCACAAGTATCATTTAGGGGTACAAACCTCAGTTTTCCTGTTGTTTCTAAGAAAACTGTCCTGCTTCTGCCTTTTATCTTTTATTACTTAGCAATCCAAAAAGTAAGTGAACCATTCTCTAAAGAAGGGCACTCAAAAGCCCTCAGGCAAGAAAGGAAAATCCTCTTCTTTAGCGTCAGTCTGAGTTAAGAGAGGAAAAACACAGGGGTTGTAAGTCCCACAGACACAGTAACAGAGTACTTATACTTTCCGTTCATTCCCTGCTCAGTGTAGAAATGGGATACTTTCTTAAAATCCTCAAGTGCTCTTCTCTTACTACTTCTGCTGTGACTCACACACAGATTTTACTATCATCTGATTACAGCTTCACAAAGATGCCCAGTGGCATCTGGGCCTCTTTTCCGTGCTTACATGAGCCTTTTTAGAGAGATGAGGGTAACACCACATATAACTCTCCAATCAGTAGGTCATTTCTCATCTGAATTACACTACCAAAACTGAGATCAGAAGCTGGGACTAGGTAATAGTAATGTTTCTACAGTGGTATAAAATTATTGTGAGGAAAATCAAGCTCAATGATTTCAACAGAGCCTCTCATCAGAATACAGCCATGAGGATTGACCCTGGGAATCTTGTGACACAATGTTCCAGGAAGCAGCTTTTGTTTGCACACACTGTGGCTCTTATTTATTAATATGCAAAGTCAACAATGCCCATTGTCTCTTTTCATATTAGACTGTTGTCACATGAGCAGTTCAAGGGACACCAAGGATTGCAAGGCGAAGACAAGTGGTTCTCTCTAGCTCCAACTGGAAACACTGTATATTTGAATACATTAATACTCAACAAATATCCCTTCAGATTAAATGACTCACAGATATTTTTTTTAATTGAAAACCACTGAAACAGCTATGCCTCACTAGAATTAAGTTTACCAACCTAAACAAAAGAATGTTTTGTTATGAAAATCCAGGAACAATATGTATATTTTTAAGAAAATATTTAACTGCATAATATAAGAATGAGAAATCAGATTACAGGTTATTTATTGTGATAAAATTGCAAAAATATCCAACTTGTCACTCTGGTGCTTGGAAATTTTAAGTGCAGAAGGTTTATTCTGCTGTTTGAAAGACTCGTCTTTTTCGTCCCTTTCTCACTAGTATGGTTTAGCCTTACAAAATAAACAACATATAAACTATTTAACCTTATTTACATGAGCCCTATTAGGCATAGTTTCATCAGGGTTTTTTCACTACAAATCTAGAACAATCCTTTCATTTTTGTCTTACAATTGCTGCTTTCTCCTTGTATTTTAAGTGAATCAGTTTTGCGTAACTGCATCTATTATTCCATTCAAGAGAAGAGATGAGGACTATTGCAAATGGTATCAGGCTAACTTGCAATTAATACAGCGAAGCGTTCAGCTAATGTTATGGTGCAAGGGGTAAACTGGCTCCTATACACTTCACAATAGAATAAATTAAGAATACCGAAAAGGAGGCAATGAAATACAGAGGAATTATATCTGAATTGTACTTGAAACTATCTAAAAGATTGGCATGTAGGCAATACTGAGGATAAACTCTGTTCTGGGAAAGACAGGAGCAAGTACATCAAAGGTGTCCTCATAAATGCCAAAGTGCATCTTTTGCAAAAATTCATTAAACACATACAGTCTAATAACCAAACACTCCCCAGAAACTGATTTTAATAGTTGAGTTATACACCAAAATATTTTTTTAGTCTAATCTTTGAAAGCCTAACCCATGTTTTGTGTACTAAAGAGTAGGTTCAAAAGTATCTCAGGTTTTAAAAATGGAACTGAATAGCTATGTCCAACATTATGGTGCCACAGAGAACTTTGAAATCCCTTACATTTGCCTTTTAACTCTAGTTTCCCTATGTTTCTGGCAGGAATGTGCAAAAATTCCCAAACATCCAGTGTCACCAGACTGTTGGCTCTAAACCTCAGTAAGCAAGAGAGACAGGACAGAGGACAATATGGAAGATCTCTTTTTAATTAATATTCTTTTGATGCAAATTAGAACAAATTCAGTTAGATGCTGAAATGCAGCCCAGCAAGAAGAAAGCTTGTTATATAAGAACAATACCTTGCTTTATATGAACAGGTATTCTTGAGTGGGTTGTGGCATCCACATACTTTTAGAGCTGAGAGCTTTTCTCAGTATTTTTCAAAGCTGTATTTAAGCAACCTTCTACTCAGTTTATTGACTCCTGTGAACCCCATTCTATGGTAAGGACTCCTTCCTGTGTCTGTCACAGACATTTACGTATCTAGCTTGGGACAGATAATTCCCTTAGCCACAGGATCCCCAAATACTGAACATGCCAATGCTGAGGAAGTTCCGGATGTATCTACCTTCCATTGACCTTAAAGAATTTAAAAATCCTACTGTCTTACTAAATCTTAGGCATTTAAATATCTTTACAAGTTTGGACTTAAATTCCTTAGTTACTTAAGGTGCTTCTGAACTTTGTATTTCTATCTTTGTACCATTGAGATAATATTGTATAACATACAGATCTAGAAAAGATCTCTCAAATGCCAAAGGCATTTAGCATTAACCTCGTTTTAAAAACTTAGGGCAATGCTTTCCCTTTCCTGACCTGGGGCTCTATGGAGACAGAGAAAGGGAAGGCACAGAGCCAGGAAATAGCTTATCTAAGTACTCTGAGTCTTTCATAAATCAACAGTATTACCATTGGAGAATGAAGCCAAGAGAAGAATAATGCCAGCATCCCTAATTGCAGCCACTGTGCATCCTCCTTGTAGGGGAAGGTAGTGTTATTGCACAGCACATAACGCATCTTAGAAGGAACAGAAAAAATAATACAGCTTCTTGTTGATGCTCTGAAATGCACATCTCTCTGGGTGAAAGGAGACTCTAAAGCTTCACTACTATTAAGAAGAATTGTTTACCAAGAGTCTGCCCATGATTCTGCTGAAGTGAGCAGAAGATTTATCATGGCCTTCTCAGGAACTCAGTTGTTTTTATATACCAAATGCTTGTGAACTTACCTCTTCAAAACTGCTACTCTCAAAAACCATGTACAGCAGTGGCATAAAATTACAGAGATTTTTGATGCACAAGCAATTACCATACTTTATAATATTTATGTAACAGGCACATCTCTGCTGAAGAACCATTTCTTTTAGATTCTCAGCACATGCTGATGAAGTCTTTGTGAGCTTTGGTACTGACTGAATGAGCTCTGGATCGTGTCCTTATTGCTAAAATAATTCTGCAGTAATAGGCAAGATAGCTGGAAGGAAGAACAGTGGCACCCAGTGGTGATTTGCTTTTTCTTTTCAAATATATTATTTTGAAAGACCTTTTTCTTAGCTTTTTAAGCAGATTTCCACATATAATATATAGCTTAGTTTACAAAAAGGATATACAGATGTCCACGCATCTATTATACAACAGTATACATACATGTACATGTTGTAATTCATAAAGGTGGCTTTTATAGTTATAATGTAATATATATATAATGTATAATGTAAACAACCAAATTCATTGCACTTTAGAAAAGAAAAATCACTTCGTGTTAACTGCTTAGAGTGACTCTACTTGATTAATAGTAAGGCTATTTCTGCAGCAGTTAGATGTTAAAAGTTAATACAATGTCAGTATTTAAGTGTGGGTAGATTCCTTTGTCTTTTACCTTATTAGAGTAAATTAGTGGTGAACATGCTGTCTGGTGAACATTTATTCTAGAAGAATGGCAACTTCCATTTCCACTTTTTTCCCCCCAAACTTTGCAATTTTGCAAAAAGTTGGTTAAAAAAAAAAAGGATGCAGCTTCTTGTAACAATGTGATTCTTATTTCATAAAAATCTTCTTTGCCACTGATTCATAGTCCAGGTTATTGATTATTCAACCCAAATATATTTATTTGCTAGTCACTTGGAAAATGCTGCAAATTGTTCTTTGGCTCTACTACTATAGTCAAGCCAAACTTCTCTTACAGTTACTTAGTTTCTTACTGCTTTTACCTGGTATAAAGTGAGAGGTACTGCCTTTTCTATATTTTTGCCTATGTGACCATCACATTAATGCTGAATCTATACTCTTAGCTTAAATGTATTCATGGTTGATATCTGATGCTAAAACGTTGACAAGGGAAGGCTTCTACATACTGTTAAATTCTTCAGTCTCCAAAACACAGGGCTGCAAGTTTGAAATGATCTGTAGCCCTTGCTAGTTCCTAAATCTCAGATGGGAATTATTAAAAGGAGCTAAGTGGCTTGGGCCACAACTATACCAGAGGTCATTATAGTAGTTTATCTGGATGAACAGTTCAGAGCTAATGCATCAGAACATTCTCAGACTTAGCTTAATTTTTTAATATGTGGATAACCTATAAAACTACTATATAAATCTCAAAATTTCTAAGTCTAAGGTGGATCTGTCATGCTTGAACATGCTTTTCAGGGGTGCAGGATAAGAGGAGGACCTGAGGTTTGAAAGGCCCGAAATCCTACAGCAGAAAGCTCTATACTGATAGAAAGTCATAAAAAATTGTTTGGCCCTTGGTTGAGAGACAAAGTTCTAACTAAAATGATCATGAAGCAAATGTCAATAAAGTTTAATTTTAATTTTGTGTTCTGTCATAGTTGCAGCGCTTTGTTTAAAAAAAATATGGGTAATAACATTATATTGCTGAAATATAACATGAATAACATTGCTGAAACAATAAGTAAAGGTTTGGGCGAACTCACTACTTTATCAGGGAAATAACTGAAGTTCACCAGTACATTGCGGCCTTGGGATCCATTCTACACAATCAAAATCCCAGAAGAGAAGCAGTTGCCTTGCCTGGACACATGACAGCCCATAGCACTGTGTCAGATGCAGTTTGTTTGATCCTTCACCAGCCAGCAAGATACATAATGAAGCCCTCAGATTTGATACCCCCATTTTGTAACTAGAGCATTAGTAGAAGAGGAGGAGAGGAGCACACAGCTGTCCAAGTATGTGCACGATGAGAATGCCTTTAGGAAAAGGGATAGAACAGTATTGCATATTTTTCTTTCTTTTCTTTTGTAATATTAGTATTGTAAAAGATTTCATTTGTTATTTGTGAATGAGGATTTGTAACTAATTGACAACCAAGAAAGTCTTTCAATTTTCCAGCATTTTCAGAAGGAGAGGTTAAGCTGCTATTTGATAGAGGCCCTTCATTTGAAAATTGTCAGGCCTCATTGAATGAGTAGACCAGCAGCAAGTTAGTAGATCTAAGTTTTAATTGATTTCTTTGGCACAATCATATGAACTTGCCATAAGATTTGGCTTTTGTTCTTTTGATTTCATGTTAGTAGACAAAGCAAACCTTTCTATACTGTTAAACTGTTGAAATGTTTTCTGCCTCCATATACCAAGTGTTGCTATGGCCTGCAGTGTAGAAAGAGCAAGCATATTAGTTCAGCAGGACTTTGTTTATTTGAAATGTTAGGTTTGTTTTTGAAACAGTAGCACACAAGGAAAATATCAGATTTGGGTAAGTGTTATGTCACATATGTATTTGCAACCACAGTCTTATAAGACCTCATTTTTTAATTACACAGTACTACAAATATGCACAATATATATTACTCCACACAGAATACCAAATGGTAGGTAATTGTGCTGACAGCTTGTAAGAAAGCAGTGCTGTTGACCCCAATTACTAAAATCTGATTAAGAAGCAAACAAAATGAAATTCACTCACAGCTTAAAATTTGTAATCTCCTGTCAGTGTAAATTATCTGATGCCAGCAGTTCTGGCTAAGGCTGCCGTAAAGCATTCATGTTTAACTCAATAAATCTCTTCTCTGCAGTTAACATCAAAATTGTCATCCTAATACTGGTTCAGTAGATCAGGATTTCTCATACCTTTACAACATACTGCTTTCAAAAGCGAGAGGATGACCAACAATAAATGACAAAGAGGTAAAAATGTCAAGCTCAAAGGATATATGATAGACTCCTTGTCTCTATTTTTGAAAAGAGAACCTTGAAAATGAGTTTTCTGAGAACTTACACTAACCTAAAAGACCTTAATAGAAAAATGAGAGTTTTCCTCTTGTTCTCTTGGATACTCTCACAGTCAGTTATGCTGCTGGGGGTCGTACTATACTTAGACAGAATTCCAGCTTTTGGAAAAGCCAGGAGCTGCTCTTCTTCCATTGACACTAGGGAGAACTGCCATGCCAAGCATAGACTCCCCTCCATCTGCTAAATGCAAACAAATAGGCAATATTAGCAAAAAGGACTCACAGTGAAGGGCATCAGACCTAGAGAGAATCAGTTTCCAAGTAAAGACCAATATCAGACCCGTGGACAGAGAGACACACCTGGCCAAGTGCAATATCTAAAGAACCCTAGCTACCAGTTTGTCAAATGCCAGTGTCTGAAGTTTCTGTCTTAAATGAGACTAGTGATTTAGATATTGTTTTATTTAAACCTTCAAAATGTCTCCTCGATATAAATATTATCCATGAGCTCACAGCTTTTTCCCAGAAATATTTAGGTTATCATGCTCATAATATATATATTTCTGAGGGATATAAACAACATGGAAGTTTCTTAAATTGTAACTATTTAAAAAACAGCATTAAATATTACAGAATGATCTTTTGGGAACACATGCAATAATTTTCTATTAATTGCTCTTTAATTAGTAACTTTATTGTGTAAAAGTTAATTTTCTTAAATCTAGACAAATGCAAGGGTTATGCATAAAAAATAACTCAGTAATATGCAGTAGACATTTGAAATGAGAATGTCAAAGCTCACTAGGGAATAGAAACATAAAATCATAGAATCGTAGAATAGTTTGGGTTGGAAAGGACCTTCAAAGATCATCTGTTTCAACCCCTCTGCCATGGGCAGGGACATCTTTCAGTTGATCAGGTCACTTAAAGTGACTCAAAGTGGACTCAAAGTGCCATCCAACCTTGAACTTTCAGGGATGGGATATCCACAATTTCTCCAGACAACCTGTTTCAGAGTCTCACCACCCTCATCATAAAAATGGTTTTCCTTATATGGACTAGATTATCTATGAAGGTGCTATGAAGAGCAACGCGCTCTAGATAAACCTGCTCCGGTTGGGGGCTTGAACTAGATGATCTTCAGAAGTCCCTTTCCAGCCCCATATGATTCTGTGATTCTTTCAATTTAAAACCATTACCTCTTATCCTGACACTACAGGTCTTGGTAAAAGGTTTTTCTCCATCTTTCTCACAACTCTTCTTTGCATACTGAAAGGCCACAGTAAGATCTCCCCAGAGCCTTCTCGTCTTCAGGCTGAACAACTGCTGTTCTCTTGGCTTTTCTTCATAAGAGAGGTGTTCCAGCCCTCAGTAGGAATACATGCTATCCATTAACTTTGTTTTTCTTTAAAATTAAGATAAATGAAAAGACTGATGTTTTCACAGATGAATTTTTGAGTTTATAGGAATAAATTGCCTCTGTTTTTGAAGCATGTATATTATTAAAATCAGAGAATAAACTTTTAAAAGTTTAAATTCATCAACTAGATAGCAATATGTCCCCACTGACTCTTAGTTTGAAACATCCAAAGTTTGAGATGTTCAGGTTGGGCCCTGAATTATTCAGATCTCTCACTCATAAAGTAGATTCAACAAATATAAGACATACTTCTCTATCACTGCAGGACAGAAGTAATCCTCTAGAGTGGCAAATCTACAAAGATGTATTTGAAAAAGTGTAGATAAAGTCATAGGAATCTTCAAAACTTCTGAAAACATTCCCTAATGGACCTTACATTACTAAGGGATTTCAAGACTGTCATTGCTGTGCAGAGTGGCCAGTTGAAAGTGAAATAGTCTTTTTAGACCTTTTAAAGAGTACTTGTGCCAGAAAGAGAAAGCCTCTCTGATTCTCTCTAGGGCTATCAGGCTAGACAGGTCAGTAGTATAGTACTCACAATTTAATGACTATGGTTCATACTGCTGGAACAAGGAATGAATTAAAGGAAATATGGAGGCCTCCTGGATATATAAAACTGGAGCAAATTTATTCAGCAATGTTTTAATCTGTAGTGGCAAAATAAGGCGTAGGCTGAAAGCCCCAGAACACAGTACTGATCAAAATGCTTGAAATAGCTTAGAATGGACTAATCTGCATTAGCAGAAAGATAAAATAGATCTTTCACCGAGTGTAGATCTGTCAGCAGTGACCGATTACTGAGAGAATTTGATTAAACTTTAAATCCATCCTTATTTAAGTTTTTCCAGGTTATGCAGTTTGTGTTCCTTGACACTATACAGTTAGTAGAGTTGAGTCTGAAATATAGACAAGAAAAGGCAGCCTATGAACAATATTCAATCTTGTTTTGGGTAATCGCCAAATAACTCTTAAGCACTATAATTTTATTTTAAATTTCTGCCTTAAAAACTGTCTGCATTGAAAAAACCCTTAAATAATAATGAGAAGAAACACTTACTGTTAAAATTACAGATCATTCAGTGGTCTCAGGTAGAATCATTTCAAGAAAAGTATTTTTCAGTATGAACTCTAACATTGCCCTTGGTCGTGAGAAGAATATGGTGAATAATCAGTTTTCATTTAATTAGGTCCAGAACACACAGAAATGCTGTTATTAACCCCACATATGAGTGGCCATGCTGTCAAGATTTTGTCTTTTCTCTTCCAATTTTGGTGCTTAAGAGGATTTCTTAAGCGGAAAACTCCACCAGACAATAAAATTTAAGCTCAATAAATGAGTTCAGTTCAGTTCTGTACTTTTCTATACATCTTTACTTGGAGTACTGTAGCTTCTTTATTAGGAGAATTTCAGATTTTCAGTCTTCAAAACTCCTAGGTCCAATAGAAACAGAACCACTACTGACATTGGGAATTTGGCAAAGGAGGAAAGGAGAGGGAACGTACTTTCACAACAAAGAAATTCTGTTGATCTGGGAATCAGCTGAGATGGAAGCAATTTGGCTGCATTTGAAGGACACACTGATAGGATTCAAATTTAACTATTGTGTATCATATTGTCCCAACACTATTGTCCTCCTACTCATATTTTACACAGAACTGGAATAGTTAATTCTGTATGGAGAAATAAACATCAGTGCTATCAAAGGGCAAATATTCATTATCATATATGCAAAGAATTATAAAGGCTGAGATTCCTCATGCTTGGTAGAATATGGTGAAAGACAGTTGGATTAGATCAAAAAAAAAGAAAAAAACCCAGGAAAAAATAGAAAGTATACATAATATATTTGGATAAATTATGACCCGTGAGAAGAAGAAAAGAAAGATCTAGAAATGAACCAGAAATGAGTGGTTACAGCTTCTGAGTATTTTTGTCAGATAATTTAGAACAACCACCAAAAAATTTGCTTTCTCCAGGGTTATACAAAAAAAGTCAGCCTTCAGACTGAATGACAGAAGGAATTAGTTTATAACGGGCTGATCCGAAGCCAATAAGTGTCAGTGAAATGCTTTATTTACCTTCCACTGGCTTTGAATGAAGTCTGCTAGTCCACTAGGCAAATGAAGTTTGTTTTTCTCTGTTGTCTTGTTGTAGTTAGCATCTGTATCTAAGAACAGTTTTTCCACTGCTGTTCAGAAATGAAGACCCCGAATTGTCTGTATTGTGGCAAAGAGGGCTTTCATCAGGCATGAGAACCCTCATTTCAAGCATAAAGTTAGGGACCCTCAAATCAACTCTATTAATGCCCCTAAATCCCTCAAGAAATAAGGTAGAAGTCTGTTGGCTCATATGTCACAACACTCTTATTTGGGAAGTTATTTTTCATTTTGCAAGCATGCTTCATAATTATAATATAGTACATTATGTATATGCAGCTTACCTTTTATGAATTTCACTTCCCTGATTTAAGAGCAATTTGTCATCAGTCTCTGATTTACACTGTGCTTGTGATTCTGCATTGCTCGTTTTTCCTTGTAGATCATAAATGCTCTCCTCTGTCATTAGTAACTCTGTCAAGAGTTAGTAACAATGTGAGCAAGACCCTGGAAAAGACTAGATTGTCTTCCAATTTACCAGCCTGTAAATTGTTCCAAAAAAGAAAATCTCTTCCCAAATCTTCTACATAGTCCCATAAACCTGAGGTGTCCCCCAGACTGATGCAAAATTATTAAAAATCTGCTTAAGTGCTGTTTTATAATCAGGTAAAGTTCTGGCTTACTGTAATTTCATGAAGCCTTCTCTCCTTAGTTAATCAGGAAAATGTCACATAGAACTGTTAAAAGTCTTACTGAAATCAAGGCAGACCTTATCCTATCCTCTCTGGTAGATACACTGCCTAAGAAAAGAACTGGATATGATTTTTTTTTTGATACCAGATGTTGACTATAAAATGTTTTTGTTATTCCCTAATTGGTGGCAAACTGATTCATATCTTTCCGGTATGTTTCTGGAAAACTAAACTGATTGGCCTGGAATTCCCAGACTAATGCCTCTCTTCTCAAAATGTACTGTTTGTCTTTCTTCAGTCCCCTGGAATCTTTCTCTGCCTTTCTTGAGCTGTCTGTAATAGTCTGGAATTTCTCAGCTAGTGCTTTAAATATCCTGACATATAGTTTATGTAATCTTTTCCTTTTGCTTTGTTCTTGTATTGCCCACTTTTTTCTATATCTCCCCTGAAGATTATACAACCATCCAGCTTTTTTCCAATCTACATTTTTAAAGATTCATCATAAATCATTCTAGTTTTGTCAGATAAATTGTATTTAGACAAATATTAATTATATATTAGAATACATGTAGTAGTAGATCAGATACCTTATAATAAAAACTATGGTATTAACAAATGCTTAGAAGCAGACATGTAAAAAAAATATGATATAGATGGATGGTAGCCAACTACTGTCCCGCATCTAAACTGGCAGAACCTGCTTCCTGTCCCTTTACTTGCCCTTTTCTTCTCTAAAGGTCACTCAGGTAGCATTTGTATCTAAGGAGGGTTTTTTCCACTGGTTTGGAATCTCTTCTTAGAATGGAAACTAGATTACTTTACTTAGATTTCTCAAATTTAGTTAGATTTCCATTGTATTCACATGAATGTATTACTCTAATCTTCATTTTTTAAAACATACTAGAGTTTATCATTGTTGCTTGCAGTAATACAGTTAAGGGCATTTTAATAATTAATTATAGCAAAGTTTCATAATTAGTTATAATTAGATAAGATTATCTTCTAATATCTAATCCCTTATATAATTCTATAGGGAAAAGAATACTTCATTTATTCATTGTGTTACTTCAGTATCATTTTTGGAAGCAGTATTTACATTACATTGACATACCTGGAGTTTCACTATAAAAGCCTAGGTTACACTGTTAAATTAGCTATTGAATTCTTCCTTTTGTATTGTAGATTGTGCTACATATGAACTTCATATCTATAAAAGTGCTCCTCAAGAAAATGAATTGTGCGAAATAAGGCATATCCAACAGAATCTTTTTATTTTTACTTCAAAAATTCAAAGCAACAGTGAATAAATTTTCAGGGAAGGATATGAAGAGAAAGAAAAGTCATAAGAGGAAAAGATGGGCAAAAAAAAAATCAAAGAAATTGAAGTCTGCAATCAGATACAGTAATTTATTTTTTTCCAGTTTCTCCCCACCCCTTTCCTGATGAAATACAGTTGACCTGAAAGAAAGCTCAGCCTACTTTAATCCTAGAAAGTGATTGGAGCTTGTACCTTCAGGTGTCCAGAAAAGTCAGGCAATGAACTAGCACAATGTTGTATTTCTATTGGCCCTTTTAAACAAGTAACTCCTTCCCTCCCCCCGCTTCCTCCAAGATTTAGATTTCTCTCCATTCTTTTTCAAGTGTGTGCATTTTTACTCCCCTTCAAACAGCCTCCCTGAACTATATAAATACAATGCTCAGTGTATATGCCAAACTTTCTGTGGCATTTCTTTGAAGATTAGCTTTCTCAGAAAGAGAGAAAGTTGCGTTTTCTTGAATTTCAGGCTACAAAGCAAACTTTACTGTCCAAACTGCAGACTCAAGTGTTACAATTAAAACAGTGAATGAAAAGAACTTGAAGAGTAATTTAAAATTCAACAGAAAATAGAATAAATGCCATGAAAGCTATACTTTAAAAAAAAAATTTTTTTTTCTTTTTCTCTTCAAGATTACATGTATAATTCTGATGCCATGGTGTGAAGGGTGAGATTTGCCACATATTGCCAGATAAAACTAGACATCACTTTTTATTGGCTTGCTACATTCCATTTTAAGTAGGTAATGGGAATCAAAGATATTTTGTCCTTAATAAAGACATTTACTGCCTTTGTATCCTGCCAAGTCATTAGTGTACTCTGAGCTGATATTTCCTCTGCTAACCAATATGGAATATAGCAAAACTATAGAAAATGCAGTGATAATTGTTTTTAAACACAGTCATCACTTCACCTTCAGAAGACCATGTAAGTGAGCCATGGAAGAAAATTGGGAGAGTCAGGAAGTGTTGGGAAAAGTGTCTGAAAGTCATTCTGAAATGTTGTGACGCAACTGATTACTAGAATCTTTTGTAAAACAAACAAAACCCTTGAAAATCACCCAATTCACTAGAGAACAAAAATAAATTGAAATTTCTAGGCCAACCCAGTCATGAGTTATGTAAGGCACCTGCAGCAGCTATGCTGGGCCTGACACTTGACTGTGTTTGGTGCCTAAACACAGAAGGCAAAAAGTTGTCTTGGTGAAAGCCAAGGTATTTTATTCTTCCACATTTCTTTCCTCTATCCATAAGGAGGAAATTTCACACAAGGAGCTCCAAGCAGCTGGTTTTGACACTATGTGAAGGATGTAGGTGTTATAATAAGTAGAAACAGGAAAATGTTGATCTTCAAAACATGCAGATTCTGTACATAGCAAACAGCAAAATAGAAGTTCTTCCACTGCTGTAAAAGATGCACTGTAGGCCAAAAACTGATTAAAGCAGGACACTTTTAAGGAAAAGTGAAATAAGATTTTTAGCTATCATGTCAATCCTGTCCTGTCTCTGGGAGTCAACAGAGGTACGTCAGCTCTGCAACAGCAAGCGGCTAGCTCTAAAATGTTAATAACATGTTAAAAACTAGATTTCCCATAACCTCCAGTGGTCTGGTCGTCACAAAGCTGTCCAATTTGACTTTTTCCCATGAGAACAATTCATTTGTGCAGATTGTTTACAAAGCAGGACATTTTTTTCAAACAGGAACATGGAGTATGTAAGCAATGACTGTCCTTAGAAGAGAGGGTTCACTTTCAAATTGTGAGAAAAAAGAGAATACATGCCAGAAGGCAGTTCCTAAAAAGTTACAGGCTGTGAAGTAAGACAAGTGACTTTTCAGAAGTCTCAAATGTCAATTACTGAACATATGTCCCGTTATTTTTGTCTCCTTCACACTAACTACTGTAGCATGATCACTGGCCTTGACTTATTACCCATGTCAGGGAAGGGCAGAATGACTCTTAGTGATAAAGATGTTATGCCAGTACTACATGGTTTCAAGTGAAGGGACTTGCCTTTAGAACTTGAATACCAATTGGATTGATTATCTTAGTGAATAAAGCATGAGGCCCAAAAACGCAGCAAATCTCAAATTGCCCATCCCACGATTTCCTTCTGTTTAAAGAGAAGTCAGTTCAATATGCTAGGCATATTAAATACATTTGAAAAAAAAAATTTATGCACAATTTGTACTGACTATCAAAATTTACTCACACTTTTCCCTGGATTTTCAATTACTTTAGAAAATTTCAAATATTGCCAGTGCCAATGTACCAACAATTACAAACTTTGATTTAGCTTATGATCTTTCAGCATAAAAATGTAAGACTACCCTTTATACCTACCTTCAATATCCACTTGACCATTCTAGAGAAAAATTCAAGTTAGGCCCTTTTGAAATTTATGAAAACATTTCACCTTTATGTTTAATATACACTTTCAAAATCTGAAGCAATCTTACCAGTCTCTGTTCGGCCCTGAAAAACTCAATGGTTACAACAACAGAATAGGATGATTTTTTCTGCAGTACAACTCCAATGCTTCTCCAAATTGTGTGTCCAAGCTTATATGCAAGCTGACTCAATTTAGATCAAATGAGTGGTATACCCACTTTTTGTCATTATGCAATAAACAGCATTTGCAGTCCAAAAAAAGAGTCTCAAGCAAAAATTTTTCCATTGTTCAGTAGCCTGATCACTTCAGGTATCTAGGATACTATTTCCTAATTATAAATTATTGCAAAGGTCATATGCCAAATTAAAAGGTGGTGAGTGATAGCACACTGAGGTGATATTTCATATTCATGTAATGAGCTAAACTTGTCTATGCATAAAGCAGTAACCACTGTGAAAGGAACTCAGTCAGTTAAATACTTGCATTTAAAATTTCAGGCTCAGGTAAAGACTTAAGATATCCCAAATGAATCAAAATCAAAATTTTGACCCAAATGGTCAAAAAGCATAGAGACCTCTATGATTTTTCTTCATGGCCTAATTATCCTGCAGAGTACAACTGTTCAGCATCCAGTGAAATCAGAAAAGCAGAAGCTTTCAGGGAGGCCATGCATTTGAAGAGTTATTTCAGAATCATTCCCCAAGTTTTTTCCACCCTTAGGTTTAGAGGTCTTCCTTGGATATTTTTTACTGCTCTAGCGGGGAAAATATCCTGAAACTTTTAAGGGCTTTTCCTCTGTTCATGGACTGTGGGAAGATCTGAAGACAATAGAATGCACTGGCATGAGTGCAGGAAATATTGTTCCCCATGGTCTTCTGGGTGTACAAGGCCCATGCGGCTTCAGCAGAATGCCCTGTGAGCACTCACATTACTGCATCACATGAATGTCTGTTAGCAGCTTAATGTTCCAGCAGAGACTTGCATGTTTTAATTTGCTTCCTCTTTCAGGCACAAATCTTATCAATCTATAATCTGATCATTACATAAATACTAGTTGTGTTAATTTATTCTATCCTTATGAAGCACTCCCTGACTGAGAATTTTTAAAGACTATAATCTTACAAAAGCTTTGCTACAGACTGCCTGTGGATTAGTTAAACTATTGGATTTTTTGTTTGTTTGTTTGGTGGCAGAAAATTAAATGCAGCATGAGTTCAGAAGGAAGCAAAAACACCACACTGCTCACAGAAAGTCAACAAGATCCTACAATGCTGCTTTTTGGTTTTGTTTTTGTGTTGTTTTAGTAGTAACTATACAATGTTACTAATTTAAACAAGACACTGGCAAATTTGCTGAAGACTTCTCAGTCATAGCACTACTCAGAATTTTCCTCTTCTACTTATTTCTCCCAGTTGCAAGAATTACTGCAAGAACGATGCTTTCTCTGGAAAAACAGCCTTAATGAGTATTTCTTAGACCCCAGTAGGAAAGCTATTACATAATTTCTTTCAGATTTTCTTAAAATAAATCAATATATTCTCTATTAACCCTGAAGCTGCATAATGTGTACTTGAACTGCTTTAGTACATCATGTAATTTTTCTTTAAGACCTGACTGAATAAAATCCCAAAGTTTGAGCAGCTATAAACTGATCATTTAAGTTTTGTGTTGTTTGCATCTTAATAGACACATTGACTTCAAATGAATTTGAACTAAAAAAACCTGAAAACTGAAATAACAGAGTGACAGGGAAATATAAGGACTTGAGAGGGTTTTTACTTTATCCTATCCCTTAAGCATGGTTATAGCTAAATTATTCTTAACTTATATATAGATCGAAATTAGTGGAAAGTTTTTGCTGGGGGCATACTTTTTACAAGTTTTTTTTGCTGGGGGCATACTTTACTTTTCAAGTTACCATGCTTCTCTGAGCTTTCTGAATTAAGTCCTAGCAGTTTAGGAGTACTTCTTGTGCTGGTCTGAATTGAGGGAGTTGGGTAGGACATGAGAATTTGCAAACCGTTGCCTAAATTTATAGACCCATCAAAGTAATCCTAAAGGCAGACAAGCACTTCCTCAGGTGTACTTGATGCAGTTACTTGGTAAGTGGATAATTTGCAAAGACTCCACATCAGAAACAACAGCAACTTATTTTCCTTTCCCATTTTACTCCATATTAAATCACAGTTTCCTTTTAAGTACTCAGCATTAGCTTATTATCAAATCATATTAAGCTAACAGTTTCACTTTTTGCATGTGATCAATGCAGAATATGCCTCCCTCTCTTCTAAATGTGTGTGCGCTTTTTTAAAAAGCCCCACATTCTTAAGATATTTTTTACATCCCCTTTTCAGGTGCAGACAATTTTCAAGTTATTAACCATATTCATGGAGTACCTACAACAGTTAAAATGAAATAATTTCAGAAAACCAAAAGACAATAGAAAACAAAGCAGAATTTAAAGTAATCAAAGTGGAAACCTACGTCATCCCTTAATTCTCAGAATCTCTTCTGCTACAACCAAAATGTCCTTAGTGCTCATCTAAACGTGAATTCCCAGTGTTGGATCTATCCATATCTTGCAAGATCTATGCATAGATCTTGGATCTATACATATCCTCCATATGAAGGATCTTTCCTCCAATTAAACCATGTTTGGGGGAGAGTTGCTTGGGAGGGGAGGAGGTTTTATGGAGGATCTTTCCTCCATATCTGCAGGAAAACGCAGATCAGATTTAGCCACAGTTTTCTCTTTCAAAAATAGGATAGCAGTGAGGTCTTGGCAACATCTTGCAGACATTTAATTCCTTTACCCAGGGGGTGTCAATGTTTTTCTCTCTCAGAAGCGTACACCATGTATGTTGGAAGACCTTCTGTAAAGCAAGAGGTGCTAAGAAAATCACTTGCAAGCAACTTCAGATACTGCAAAAGATTGCTATGAAGCTAGAAAGTATGTTGCATGTGAAGGGCTTCCTTTTAGCTAGGTACCACACCATGTACCTAGATAGGTGGTACAGGAGCAGGATTCTATTTGCCAGTAAATAGCAAGGTCTATTTAGAACCATAACAGAGATCTCTTCTCTTTTCTTCAAATAGACTTGGCAGATATTGTAGTAGCCTATGCAGTGAAAATAATTATCTTCCATTGAAACAGCCCTCAGGTTAAAGAGAAATTTTACAATGTTCTGTCTTACTAAATATAATATATTATAAAGTTGCAAGAATTGACCAAGATGTACTTACTTGAATTGTGCCTAAAATCTGGGACTGACCTACAGAACCATAGAGAATCTTGGTCTACAACTTAGATCAAGCTTAAAGAAAACCACCTAGTGCTATCCCTTAAATCTAGCTATCTGTAAAGCACATAATTCAAAGCTTCTAAAAGAACCAGTCTCCAAACTGGAACTAGATTTTCCTAAGTTTTTCTCTTCTGTTCAGATTCTGGAATAAATGACTAGATTTTTCAATAGTATCTGGCATTTTGTCACCATGTTAGAGCATATAAGGAAACTGAATAAGACTTGAACTTCAGGAAGCTTACTAGAACTTCTAGGCAAAGATTTTAATTGTAGTAAAGAATTAAACCATGTTTGGGGGAGGGTTGCTTGGGAGGGGAGCAGGTTTTATTTTTCTACCTGCCAATGACAGCACAGTACTACACGTGATGTTTAGCTGCCAGAGCAAGCAAAAGAAACATGGGATGATAGTTGGTCATTATTCTTTCCACCTCCAGGCAGCCCCTGAAATTCCTATTTAACTGACCTGGCATGCCACAGCTAAATTGAAAATATGCTTTTACAGAGTGTAAATAAGCCCAGAACTAGAGAAATGCAGCTCTCTTTTCGTCAGCAACTGAATCGCAAATAAACTTAAACAATCGCCCCTTTGAAATTTGGCTAATGCCTGAAGAGAAAAGGAGGAATGCAAGACCAAAAATTCCACCCACAGTCTCAACAAACTGATAATTAAAGTCATACTTGTTTACTATACCAAATTAACCTTTTTGAGTTGCTTACCCCTACAGACTCCCACATATCCTGTTGTAAAAACAGCTCACTACACAGCTGATGTCTTAATTTAAATGGACTTGGCTCTGCTTCTTCGAAATCAATACTAAAATTTCCATAGCATTCAGTGAGGGCAAGATTACCACTAAATCTAAGCTATGGGGTTTTTTAATGTAACTTGTGTGTGAATATATGTATTTATGCACAGATACAGAGCCACATTCCATTGGGTTTTCTCCTACCCAAATACCTTAAAAAAATTTCCCTTAATCTAATACTACAGAAGCTCAGATATATATTGTATTTGGTGGTACCCAGTGTAAACATGACTGAGCTTGTCCACTGAGGTGACTGAGAAAATATTTCATTTCTCTAAAGAAACTGAAATACATAAAGACTAAACTTCCTCACCATGTTCTTCTCCTTTCTGAATTAACAAGTTCATACTACTTGCAATTAAAGAGTGTAAGAATTAAAGAGTATAAGAATTTACCTTTTCAAATAAGATAATATGCTATGTAATTTATAACTAATTCCAGAAATTAAAAAAGGAACTTCTGCTGAATATAAATTCTGAGGCCACCAGAAAAGAAGAAAAAAAAAAAATCAAAATTTTGTATGAAATAGATATATCTCTGCTTTCCACAAAACCTATAATATAAATGAAGATTCTTGATCCAAAAATTACTATCCTAGTTGGTTAATATTTCTTGAGTTTACCCTGGTACAAGCATCTTGAGAAAACAATAAAAATAAGATACCTCCATCTATTAGAGAAACAATCAGGACCCCATTATAACTCTACCTCTGATGACCCAATTTTCAGAGACTTAGAGTTGGAATCCATTTATACAGGTATAAACCTGAAAGTAGCATGTTGGGTGGTAAATAATCCTCTGAAAAATGGCTCATTTCTTATCTGCAAGGGCAGAGTCTTCTACATGTATAAGAAGGGCAAGACAAGCTGCAAGTTTGACAGATTAATCTAATTGGAGTGTTATAAAATAATTGAATTGAAAGAAGGATAAACATTAGCACACTCCAAAATTAGCCAAAAAGACTGAAAGAAACTGAAGAAGTGTTTAATGAAATCAAATTGCCTGATATTATACCAGTGAGCACAGGGCTGTGGGCAAGCAACTAAAAATCTAACATTTTCTGCTTGACTAATATCTAAGCAATGCACAATTCAAACTGATCCAGGTGGGACTGGTGGGTGGCTTGTTGATATAGAAAGACAGTACCTTGGTACCCCCACAAAATACCAACATTTAACCAACATACCTCAGTAGCACAGTAAATTGAAACAGAAGTAGAAATGATTAATCCAGAAAAGTTACAATTATTTTTTCACATTTTTTACCTTAAAATGCTTTTCTGTATAATTTGTAATGATATTTTAACTTCTATTTCTTTGTTTTACTACCACTATGGATAATTTCCTCCCTCAGTTGAAATTCATTTACCAAACCTGTCACTAGGAATCTTCTCATATACTCTATTTTAATTAGCTTTTTTCTTGTCTTCTGTAAAAGAAAAGATGACACAGATGTGAATTCAGGTTTTGAAGGGATAATTATGAAGAGTATTTTAATTTCTTCTTGCACATTTTAATAATAAATCTTTTATCTCCCAGAATAATACAGTTACAGCCGCAGAAGCCTTCTGCCAGTGAAGTAAATGAGAAATATTATACCATGTTTGATGGGTTTAAAGGTCTCAGTGAGCTGAACAAATTCATAGTCTGTGTCTAGGAAAACAAGATATTTCATAGAATTAAATCAATGGTCTTTTGCACTGTCACAACTGCAAGCTAAAAAATTAATTGGAAATATCTGGTTTATTAGGATATTTTAAAATATATGAAACATCTGGATTCTTTGAAACACAATTTCATTAGAGCTCACAACCTCACAGCATGTCTATTTCCAGTGGAATTAAAGTTTACTTTTCTGTATTAAGAAGCTAATAGGATGCCCTTTATATCATAACCATATTTTCCCTATCCAAGATTATGGACAGTGGCAGAATGCAGGCACAATGCCTTCTTAGAGTGCCACGTTCAGAGAAACGTCCTTCAAATAACAGCAGGTGATGCATTGTTGCTTCACTCGTCAACCATTTTATAATCACCTCCTCTTGCTGTTGGTGTCAGTGCCCTTGGTGTCACGGTGACCTTGCAGCTACAGCCTGTCCCCACTGGAACGGCAGCTCCCGTAGGCTGTCACAGGCAGCTACAGCCAGACAGATCTCGTTAACAAATCACCTTTGCTTTCAACATCATTGCTATTTTAGAGTCTTGTGGTAGTTTCTGATCTCCCAATGGCCACCTAAGGAGAGTCAACTACTGTTACGCCACCAAAGGAGGTATCAGGCTCTTAACAATTAAACTTTTAGCAAGAAAACTATCTTCCATTTCTCTGGTAGCCTCAATATTTCCTAAAATGTTATATGCATGACTGTGGCTCATTCTCAATCAAAGTGGCTTTTGGAGGTGAACAGTCCCCTTCATTTCACTCAGAACAGTGTAATTTTTCACTCACTGCAAATTGTCCACAACGGGTGACAAGATTATGATTTTAAAAGGAGCACATTAATACTAGGCGATTTGCATGAATCTTTGTCCTGTGAGTCTGGGCAGAAACTACCTCCCATCTGTTCACAAGCAGGAAAGACTCAGTTCAGGCTATGGTTGTCAACCTAGCAGATGTCTCAGCTCCTCTTCATCTCTCATGCATTGCAAAGGGTGAGACAACAACAGCTAGGCCAACTGAAAATGTATTTTTACTCTAGCTGGGTAATATAAAAACGTTCTGTTCTATGTGGTGGAACTGAATTAGAAAGATGAGCAGAAACTACCGTGCAAGAGGCATAATACCTCTGTGGGGTGAGTCCTGCAGAAGAGGATTAGAAGAGAAGGTATGATGAGTCAGAAATATAATTCCAAACAGGCACCCTGAAAGTCAGGCAGATGCCAATATCCAAATTGTCTCCAAAGTGTGATTTATTTAAGATTTAACCATGGAAAAATCATGCCAGAAGTGGTATTTTTTTTCAGCACTGAAGATACTGAGGGAACATCAATTTCCATGAAGGAAAATATTTCTTTAGAAATGTTTTGAGCTTTCATAACAATGAGAAGAACTGTCATGACTCAACCCACACTCACTTATAGATGGCAAAGCTGGTGAAGACATTCAACTTCAGTATTATATTATTTTGCTTTTGGGGACAGCATACTTAGGATTGAATATTTAATGAGTACAGCCTCATTTTGGCTGATCAGAGCCATGTGCCTTTCAATTTGATTCAGTCACTGGTCTGCAGCATATGAATTCTCAAAATATCTTAAAATGAGAAAGCTGTTTCCAAGACAGAAAATTTTTCTTCATGAGCCTAATGTATCACCTCCTTCAAACTAATAAGATACAGGTTAATTTTATAGGGCATTGGGGTGTACTTTTGTATATTTTTGCCTTGAAAAACCTTTTCTTAACATTCATAGCTATCTCAAACCTGTGTTTTCTGAACACATTTTTAAAAAATATGTGGCTACAGTATAAAAAGGCATAGTCGAAATTCTTACCTGTGCTTTAGATTGCTTTTCTCCCATTTCTGGGAAAATTATAAGTAAACAATCTACCCTATGAAAAGAAAAAAATTCAGTTGCTTTTGAGGAAAAAACATATTACTGAGTACGAGGGTGGCTTTAGGAAAGTGGTAAACTGCTAGGGCAAAGCAGTTCTGCTGAGTTAGCTACCATGCCTATCTTAAAGGTGACACTAGTAGCTGGTTAAATGAGCATCAGTGTTGCAATGGAGGATGAGGGCCATGATTTGCTCTAAGTGACTGGAGATTCACAGTCCTCTTTCAACAAAACAATAGCTATATGGAACCAAATTTGGAAAGGACTGTGTTTCTGTACAACTAGATTTCATCGTAAGCTAGAAAATCCAAGCTTGCATTTGCAAATATAGATATAGATAGATATAGATATATCTATAGATATAGATATATGTATAGATAGATATAGATATCTATCATTCTGTATGTTTCTTTTAAAATTCGACATATGGTATGGCAATCTTCCACAGTCCCAGAAAATTGAAATGATTTCCATATTTTGTAAGTTGTAGGTAAAAGTACATTTTGTTGAAAAAAACAAGTAAGTTTTCATACCCCAGAGAAGTTCTGAGTACCTTGCATTTTGAAATTGGTCATACTTTGCAAAAGCCTCAGGTTTCAAAATAAATATTCTATGGTGGATCAACCGACATTGCCAACAAAGGTGAGTTGTGAGACAATAAACTGCCCTTCCACACTTTCATACTTTTCGTCAGGAATCTGAAGTGACAGCACATTAAAACACTATTTGAAGAAGCACTTTTTTACATTTAATAAACAAGCAAACTAACAAATTCATAGCTTTGAAGTTAAACAATGTACAGCAAAAAGAGTGTGTAGAGCCTCTGTTTCCTAAAGGGAGGGGAGGGTCATGAATCCTGTAACATGGATTCAAAAATCCACTGAGAATTCATGAGTTCATTCAGTCATAATGAATTCCGTAACATCACCCAAAATCTACAGAAAAGTCAAAATCAGCGTCTAATCTTTTTGACATTTGACATTTGACATTATAACAATTAAAAACTTAGTTACCCTGCTTGCAAGAGGACTTCAGCATGTCCTCATGCTTTGCTGAAGTGAGGCAGTAACTTGTCAAAATCACATTAGAGACCATCAAGTCATAAATTTTCTATTTCAGACTGCAAGTTCAGAGTCCTCTCAGAATATTTCTCATGTCTGCTTATAGAACCTGAGCAACACTGTACACCTTTTGAAAGA
>BJBW01011279.1:11718-26133 GCA_004320125.1 Scolopax mira | reverse complement strand
GACACTGTGAGTGCAATGGCTTCAGGAGGAAGGGAAGGGCTCAGGGTTCTGGCACTGGGGCAAGGAGTTGTCTGGACCTGCTGCCATCAAGGGAGAGAGAGTTATGCAGCAGACTTTTCTAAGTTGTATTGAATGTGACGTTCATGGTATGAAATAATCCTGTTGGCCAGCCTGTGTCAAATGCCCAGGCCTTGCTCCTCCTGTCCCTGCACCTGGCAAGGCTTGAAAACACCAAGACCTTGAATCCCACAGAGCCTGTCTGGCTATACAGTAAATATTTTTACAAATTCAGACACTAGAATCTTCTAAAAGTGCAATTTTCCCCAGCATTAGAAGAAAAGTTAAGTCCTGTGTCTCTCAACCCAGGACAGTGTGATGCTGAGTAGGCCCATGATATTCAATGCCTAAATGCCTCCTGGCACCTTGTGACTGCAGCTAGAAAAACAGCAGGGCAAACTCCCTGTCGAATCTGAGCATACCACTAGCCTGTGGTTTTAACAAGCTGGACAATAACAGTGTGTTAAAATAACAATCTATCAGTTTCCAGAGTGATTGTGCCTGCATGTGCTGGATGCTTCATGCTCACAGACAGCAGATAGCACAGGGCTTGGTCTGCAGGGAAGGGGTGGAAATCGCACTTGATGTCACTTGGCACCCACTGCAAACCAGCAACTTTCCCTGGAGGTGTCTGTTTCCTCCAGAATACAGAGAGGGACATTACTTGATGCCTAACGCATGATTAGAGTAGCTGCAATGAACCCACTCTAGTTCACAAAACACAAAAGTACAGGCACAAATTCTTTGTTGCTCCTCTAAACATGTGGTTATGTATTTCATTTGATCATCGACTCATGCAAAAGTCAGTCTGACATGAATATTTGCATTTCAGAACGTGCTTGGTTTAGGGGCTTAGTTTGGGTTGCTGTACTAGGGCCTTCAAAGCTGATTTTAAGCCTGACCTAGCCAGGGTCACTGGCTTCTCAGTGCACTTTATTGGTGCTGTGCCCCATTGGGGGAGGCTCTATCAACCCACCACCTTAAAAAAAATCAATGTAGTAGGAAAAATGCCATTTACCTGAAGTGTTTTCAGATTGTCCATGTGTCATCAGTGAATCACAGCTCAAATGCAATCTGAACTTCCTCAAAATGTCTGAATATTGACAAAGTCAATGGGCGTCATGAAAACTTGAAGCATTTCAGCCAAAATGGTGAGATGTGGACATCTGAAAAAAAAAGTTTGGAGTGGAAACACTTACACAGCCTTAACCACAGCAGTCTGGACTCAATGAAAACTATCCCCTGAGCAATTTTTAAAACACAGGGTTGGGTTTTTTTCGCTTGTTAAGGTGAACGTACATGTTGCAGTTCTGTTCTTCCTCTCTTTTTCATGAAGTTGGTTTAGAATTTATTTTCATTTCTTAAAGTGTTCATTCTGTACGGAGCCCATTAGTATGCAGTGAAATCCCACTGACTCTGTGGGCTTTAAGTGGAGCAGACATGCGTAGCCATCGTGTCCACCACTTTCCCTACAGTTCTCTGCTGCCTGCACTACCATTGAAGCCAAACACTGACAAAGCAGTAGTGTTCACTTCTCTGCTTTGTGGTCTTCTCCAGCCTATATGTCTTCCTTTCTTCTTTGACATCACAGACACCTGAAAAACCCTGTTCGAGTTGAATTTCCTTAATCTTTTTTATAGTGTTAAATCCTAAGCTAATGGTACTGTAGTATACATTAAAAATTTCCATTTTTTTTCAAGTTTAATAATCTGTAGTTAAAATTACTTTGAGCAATACTGTTATAGCTGGGTTTGAGTTAATACAAAATCAGATTCTTTGTGGTATAATTTGATATAAAACTATTTCATTATCATAATCACTAGGATTTAAATTAGAATTATAAACCAACAGTGGCTCAGGAGTTAAGTCCTATGAGCTAGAGAAAATTAGGCTGACTTGCTCTCCAGTATATGACTTCCATGTTTTATTCTGTACACACAGATTAACTACCAGTCTTACTAATAGTCCAGTTTTGATTTTAAACTGCAGTAATATTTATTACTGGGAGATATTAATAGCTTTCACTGGCATGAGATCACAATTAGGCTTCTATCTTAATTTCTGTCAGTATATTTATTTGCTCAGAAGTTACATAGCAGAAGCACATCACTCTGGATGCCACAAACTAAATGAATTCTCTAGGGAAGAATTTTTTGTTTCAGTAAATCAAGTTCACAGCTGAATTGGTCTAAGCAATAGAAGCTGCAGGTATACATCAAGGACAAAATTTGGGTCCATCATCAGCCACGGTTGTGTATTTAATGATTCAGGAGTAAATCCAGATTAGGGTAATTGTTTCTCTGATTGCCTATAGTGACCTGATATGCAGCCTCAAATTACAGTGATCAGTTTCCAAAAAGTCTGTGAATAGAATTACTGCCTGGGTGGGACTACTTGCTGAAGAGCTTGCAAGAGTGTAGTGCTTTATATTACATTGGATAAGAAATAATAATAAATGTATTTTTTCAGAGTCACTTTTCTGTGAAGAAAGGAGCTGCAGCCTTGGGTATTGGTACAGATAGTGTGATTCTGATTAGATGTGATGAAAGGTAAGTAAAGGTGCCAAATACAGCTGTTTTGTTGGTACATAAAGAGGATCATCAGATGCTCATCTCAGAGAAAGCATATAGGATGCAGTCAACAGTTGGTGTAATTCATTGTAGTGCTATCATTTCCAGCAACCTTACATTAATATATTCCACTTGAGGAACTGGCTCCGTCAGTAGCTTCTTTACGAGTCAGTTTCTGGAGGTCTTAAAGGTCTTAAAGTTCCCTTTCTCAGCGTTTTCTGATAATTATTCTTCTTTCATCCTGAAGTAAAACAAACTATTGACCTAACAATCATTCTTTACGTGTTCTGCTAAGAAATGAGGGAAGAAGCTTGTTCTGATCAAAATGGACCATTTCAATATTCTCACAGTTTGATCCATTAAAATGAGCTGAAGTGGGCCATTTAAAAGAATAAAATACTGAGGCACATTTGCTAATGTACTTCTGTTACTTTATGCCCCCACCATTCTTCTTATATTGACTACATTCCCACAGTGGCCTTGATGGGGACACTCTTGCAATGGGGTGTGCAGAGAAGGGTCTTGGCAGCATCATGGGCAGTGCAGGCCAAGGAGGGAGATGGCCATGGAAAGGAGGAGCACAGCAGACACCTAACCTACAGGTCCCATAGGCACCACAAAACCAGCAATAGATAACATTGTTCAACTTGCCTAGCTAAAAGATTTTGATTCTCTGTGAAAACCAACACACTCAACATGGCCAAGGGCTGCACAATCACTTGTCTTGGTAAAAAAAAAATGTTAGCAGTGAAGGGGTCTGCCCAGCTTTGTGTGTGTTTCTGTGCACAAGCTCAACAAATTAGAAACTGTTAAAAAACCAACATCTATACTGTGTTTGAAGGAAGAACTCATTGCCTTTCTTCGGCATGCTTTTCTGTTCTCTATTCCTCTAATGGGCCAAGAAACAGTTTTTGAAGAGAAGGCAACTACATCTCTTCCCTGAACATGACATGTGACTAGTGAGAACTCAAAATGAGTTGGATACTCTTTAGATCTTGAACTTCTGCAAGAAAAATCAGGGATAATTTTTAGACTCAGTAGAGCTTTCTCTTTTCAGTTAGTCTTTTAGTGTTTTGAATAAGTAAAATGCAGGATGGATTGTGAAAAAGCTCAGCAGCACAAACCCATTTCTGCTGAAATACTGTCTTATTGTTAACTGTGTAAAGATAAAAATTTGAAAAGCCTAGCAATATCTTATTACAAGAAATTATTACTTTTTTTTTTATTTACATTCATCTAAATGCCATGAAAATACTTTTTATGCAAAATGAATAGTAAACCTAATGTTTTTATTTGTTTCCCTGAAACTATTATTTTAAGCTTTAGTAAAGGTTGTTCTTTTTTACAGCAATGGGAAATCAGTGCTTAGTGAAAGAAAAAATACGTCCAACTGTACTGAGAACTGAAGAAGTCTTTAAAAAAATATTAATCTAAATGGACAACATTCAAAGCCAGTGAAGACTTTATTCCTGCAATGTGGGGAGCTGTCATGTTTGTATAGCTGTTATGCATACAGTCTCTTCTCAGATAGTCTTGCTTGTGGCTAAAACAAAGAAAACCTTACCCTCGATATTCAGTATCAGCACTTTTATATTGTGCCTAATTAATTTTCAGGATTTCAAAAATGAGCCTTCTAGCCTTATAACACTGAGTCTGAAACTCAGGCAAAAGGTTCATGCTACAGGCATTGCAAACACAATACACAGTCAATACAAAGGGCTTCACAGTGTATTTAATGAATCCAGACTGGTAACTTCTTCTCGTATCCCGCTTCAAGCAAATGCAAACATGTAATGCACCAAACCGTGAAATAGTTGCTGTGAAATGAGTTCATCCCTCAGATGGAAACACGGAGACAACAGCTTACACCAGAGCTGAGTCGTGCTGCTGAAGGCCACGCAGCTCAGCTGGCATTTTCTGTGCCTGCTGAAAATGGACCATGGGGTTTGACACCCAGTGAGCTTCTTGGGACCCTGGGCTGAGCCTCCCCCAAGGACTCTGGAGCATATTCCCAGGGCTGTAACATCAAACAGGACCAGGAGGCTCTGAGGAGCAGCATCAGTCTTTATTAGTTGTTGCCATGAGATAACTTTTCTCAGTTACTATTACCATATTGATGCAAACTGATTCACAAAATAATTTGGATAAAAATTCAGACTAATGGTCAGAGTCTTTCTGTCCTCCTCAATGCTGAGTAAGCCTTGGACAAGAAAATAACTTTTCATTACTTGGGTTTCTTGTGAAAGAAGTTACAGCAAGAGCTGATGTCAAGATCAAATTTCTGATATAATTCTGTCTTGCTCCAGAGGGAAAATGATCCCATCAGACCTTGAAAGAAGAATTCTCGAAGCCAAACAAAAAGTAAGTTTACTAGCTTTTCTGTTTCTAAAATGGGAGAAAAAACCCAACCACCCTATGAATGATACAGCTACATGGTTTGCTTTCCTTGGTAAAACAATACAGGCTTGCCCATTAAGTTTTGATTTATTTCTCAGAAATGTAGCCTGGCAATTAGTGAGGCAAGAGTTGCTGCCAAAATAGGTTTAGAGCTACTTTATAATCTCCATGAGCTATTTAGTGTTTTTTTTTTTTAATATGTTCTATATAACATCCTCCTTTCTTGTATTACCAGCCTGTAGTACTGCTTCTCAGCTGAATATTGACAAAAACAGAGGGGAATTTGTATATATTTTAATTTATTGAAAGTATTCCTCATAGACTTACAAAATCGATGGAAGATAAACTAAAATCCATACATCTTTAAAAATGCAATGTTTTTGTATATGTTAGCAGAATCTAGAACTAAAATGTCAGATTTAAAGTATACAAGAAACTCAGCCCTGTGCCTTCAATATTATTTATGTAAATAGTCATTAGACATAAAGCATTCAAAGCTCATTAATAACACAACTCTTCATTAAAAGCTCACTTTTTCTAAGCAAAGCAATACAGTAGATAAAAGTAAGGCAAAAATGACAACAGGAAGTCTAGACCTTTTTGGTAGTTTAAACCCCAGGTGTGGAAAAACAATAGCCATTCTACCATTCTTGCTCTGAGAAGTGCTTATGAAATCAACAGAACTTTAAGTTAACTTAAATAAAACACTGCTATAAATTATGGTAGATCAAGACCCCATAGTGCAAAAGCCATGGGATGGACAGTGAGCGCTCATCTGAGGCTCCCACCGAGGTCTGGGGCACCCCAGGATCAGACCCTCAATTAATAATCACAGCCCAGGGCACAGGCCACCTGTTTCTTGCACCGTGGTGCCTAAATGGAGGCTTTTTTATGCGGTATGGTCATGAAGATCAGACCTTTTTATTTCAGGCAGGTGGTGTGGACCAAAATTGTTTTTTCGAGCCTTTACCTGCATCCTAATAAATGGAGGGTGCTGGTTTGGAAGTTTGCTGCCATCTTAAGGTAGAAAATATAACATCACCCGCATCTGAACTTGGAGAAAACAAGTATAAAGTAGCAGGGATGTCCTCTAGGAGACACTTGTGGACTCACCGTGGAGGCAGCACAAGAGGATTTGGGGCTGCTGTGGGCTGAGGAGGCTGCAGCACTCTGACTTTGCCAAATGCCTCTGCTTTCTTGCAGGGATTCGTTCCTTTTCTGGTGAGTGCCACAGCTGGGACAACAGTGTACGGGGCGTTTGATCCTCTCATAGCTATCGCAGACATCTGCAAGAAGTACAAAATCTGGATGCACGTGGATGTAAGTATCATCTTATGTGGGGGGCCTGGATTACAAGGTGTATTAGCATTAATTTATTCATTTTAAACCGTGTCATCTTGTACAAAACCCATTGTATTTGATTCCTGTAGTTAAGTCCAACACCCAAGCACTGACTTCCCACTTCTTTGAGAGGCTCAGGTCAGGGGGAGCTGTGACTTGTGGTACTTTTAGCATCTGGGACACTTAAAATGACCTAGTTTGTGTGCTTTTGGCCTTCAGCTTTATCTCTAAATGCCGTTAGTACAAGAAATACAGAAGACCCATACTGAGCACTGGCTCGGCTTCTGCAGCAGCTGCAAAATAAATATATAAGGAAAACGCTACATTTGTCATGAATAAAGCCCTATAAATTGCTGAGCAGGTTAATGCAAATGCTAGAGAAATTTATCAGATTGGCTACTTAGCTCTATCTGGGCTCTTGCCAATAAATCTTTCTGAAGGATCATCTTTCAGCCCTAGAATAGCTTTTGTGTCATTTTTGCAAATCCTTTCTCCGAAAAGGCTTGGTAATTGAATTTCCGTAGGTCTGGGTATCTTGTTTTTGGATTACTGTGTCAGCCAAAATCAGTCCAATTCAAAGGAAGAATTTATATTTACTTTAACCTACTTCTCAGTCAGATGAAAGGCCTGCTCGGCCCAGATGTCTGTAAGTGAAAGCAAGTGAGTAGGGGGTGAGCAGTAGTGGTCTGGAGTGTGATGAAAACTCACCAGAGTGGCTGAAATCCTGGTCTGGTTTGTTATCATCACTTGGCCACTAAAAGAGAAAAGGCAGCTTACCCAGGAGCAGCTCTGCAGGTCATTAATTGCAGCAGGTCATTAATTGCAGCCCAGCGTGTCGGAGGAGGTGGCAAGGGAGGGGTTAGCAGACACTAAGGGTGGGCACTCAGATCATGGGCTATAAACCACTGCTTCCAGGCTATTGGAAGAAAATTGTTAGCACAGCTAATGGCTCAGGCCCCATCTGCCTGGTCATTTTGGAATGTGCCACATCAGCAGGAAAAAAGAAAAGGCCCCAAACTGATGTGAAGGCACAGATGTCACTGCAGAGAAACACAGAGTTCTCTTACTGAGATAATGTGTCTTACCTTCTAGGGAGCGTGGGGTGGTGGGCTCCTGATGTCAAGAAAACACAAATGGAAGTTAAATGGCGTTGAAAGGTAAGATTTATTAATGCTAACTAAACACATTTCTTAAATGCATTTTAACATACTCGTGATGATAGCAATGTCTACAAATAAAAATAAAGATGTTATTCCCAAGATACAATGAGAAGAAATCATGTGAATTGTCCTTCCAGTTGAAATAGCGTTGCTACGTGCCTTTGTTCTGTGTGGCACTTTGTTTTGTAGTGCAAACAACAGAACTTCTTGTCTGCATTTTCATTCCTTCCAGCATACATTTGCAGCTCTAGGGTGGTTTCTGCAGCACATGCTATCTGAGAAAAGCATGTTTGTAGCTGAATGGCCACTCCCATACAGGGTCTGGGCATCCATTCCAGAGCTGCTGCTGGTCAGTGAATGCACCTCTGTGTTTTTAATGATGGTTGAGGACCAGGTTCTGCCAGTTGTGAATCTCTCCTGACATCCATTTGAAAACTCTGAAAGAAAACTTTTCCTCTTTTTTTTGGTCTGTGACTCACAGCCAGAAAACTACATATATGCTTGGTGCTCAGTTATTTGGGCACACGTGAGATACTTTAAAAAAATATCTGTGGGTCCATGTAGCTTTTTTCCTTTATTGTTTGTCTTGGTCAGCAATTTCTTCAAGCACATACTGATGGCTGAAGTCCAGAATAACTGATAACAAATGAAAAATGGTGGATTTTTATTTTAAATAATTAATTCTATTCAGCGTGCAATGAGATGTAATTGGGGAAATAGAATGATCTTAGGGTAAATTAAATGTTTTAGGTAGATAATTAACATCTGGCTGTTGTCAGTAAGTAATCTTGTTGCTTGAGAAAACCCATAGCATTGCTATTACCTAGAAGTATTTCTGCCTGATTCTGAATAAGCACAGATAAAAATTAAAAAGTATCACATCAAAGGAGATTCATGTTCAGAATCATTAGTTTTGGTGTTGTAATCAGATGACTGACTTTGAACGGATTAAAAGCTGCCAAATACTCGAAAAGCCCAGCCAAGTGGCCAGATGTTGCCTGTGGAAGACTGTTCCCTACAGATTTTGCATCAGGCACTTGTGCAGTCCCATTGAAATAGCAAAGAAGAAAGCACAGAAGTGCTGCATGGTGTCCATGTGAAGTTTGGAGTTGCTTACTTTGAAGGAGTGGAAGAAGTTTGGCAGGAAATGATAAGGACATGCATAAACATGTAGTGCTGTCTCCAAATACTACAAAGGAAAATACTGGCAGATTCCAGCATGCTCAGCTCTGTTCATGTAAATATTACCTGCAAGTGTGTCCTGGGTCCTTTAGGATTTTACATGCCCCAGTTGACTGATTTGTACAAATTTGTACCATCACAACTCAAATCATTGCACTACATGAAATCCTGTGCACTGCGCATCCGTGACAGCCCGCCAAATAGGATGCAAATGTATACATCTATCAGCTAATCATCATATGTAATAATAGTAATTAACAAATAACCAGTCAAGCATAACACAAAATTAAAATAACAAACAACTGGACAATCTTCCATTCAGCCCTTGCCATAGTCCCAAACGTCTCATCTCTGAGCTGTGTTGTGACAGCGCTCTGGTCGTTCACAAGATCTGGGCTGACAGCTGTTTTTGCAGTGAATGTGCCCTAAAGGGAGGCAGGATCAGAGTCTTTTGTGGAAGGAGGGATCGGTTCTGTGTTTATTACTGTGGTAATTTTGGACCCTCCAGTTGTATGAATTTTCATAGCCAAGCTCAACGAAGGAGCTATGAAAATTTACCATCAGCAGAGCAATGAGAAAAAATTACTTTGAGACAAGTTTTCCAAGTTACTCAGAGACTTAGAGAGACCCAGAAGTATTTAAAGGAATTTTCAAACATGCTTATGTGAGCTACTTACAAAAATATTACTGTAACTGGAACCAACAGGAGGGAATGTGCTAGTTTGCCAGCTTCCTATCTGCAACTGTCATCAGCTGTGTGCCTGTAGAAAGTTCATCAGTCAGGTGGGTGATTTTAGGAAGTTTGCCCCATGTTTATGAAATGTGGATAACTCCCCAGAAAGTTTAATACTGATTAAGTTTAGTGCATAGAGCAATCATCCTGCAGTAAGTTGCTGGAATTGTCATCCAAAAAACAACTGGAGTGGATTAGGTCCCTCATGAAGGCATCGCTTTCCTTATATCACCCATAAGTATTTTTAGCTTTGCTTGCTTAGAAAAATAAAAAGGTGTACATTGCTACGTGTTCATTATTACTAATTGCTACGTGTTTATTATTACTAATTAATTCACCACAACAGTACAATGTCTGAGTTTTGTGTGGTTTGCTGTCCCAGGGCCAATTCGGTGACCTGGAACCCTCACAAGATGATGGGCGTCCCATTGCAGTGTTCAGCCCTGCTAGTAAGAGAAGAGGTATGTCACAGTACACTCACTTCTCTGATCCTTTCTGACATTTTGCTTCTAAAAATCCTGGATAGTTTCTTCATAACTGTGTCATAGCTAATATTTGCTAATGTGATGAAGATTAGAAAATAAACAGGCTCAGGCTGTGACTGCAAAAGAAATTCAAGTAGCTGTCTAGCAGAAATGATAGATCCAACTAATGGCACAGAATCAAAGAATGGTAGGGATTGGAGGGGACCTCTAGGGATCATCTAGTCCAACCCCCCCTGCCAAAGCAGGTCCTTGTGGAGCATGTTGCATAGGAATGTCTCCAGGTGGGTTTTGAATGTTTCCAGAGACAGAGACTCCACCACTTCTCTGGGCATTCTGTTCCAGTGCTCTGCCACCCTTAAAGTAAAGAAGTTGCTCCTCATGTTTAGGTGGAACTTCTTATTTTCAAGTTTGCCTGTTACTTCTTGTCCTGTCACTGGTCACCACTGAAAAAAGATTGGTCCCACCTCTTGACGACCACCCTTAAAGTATTTATAGGTGCTGATCTATAAGCACCTATAGACTGAGCACCCAGCTCAGTCTTCTCTTCTCCAGACTTAAAAGACCCAGGTCCCTCAGCCTTTCCTCGTAAGGGAGATGTTCTAGTCCCTTAATCGTGTCTTTACTGAGCTTTATGTCCATAGTTGAGTTGTGAGTGCATAACTCCATAACCCCTCTAGTTTTTGCATAACATAAATTGTAAGTGTAGGAAAACTCCAGTCCTCTTTGGATGAATGGTATGGTAGACATGCAGCATGGCATTTGGTCCAGAATCTAGGCACGATAACACTTTCTAGACTTTTATGATATTTCAGGCCAGCTCTGATCCATTTATCTGCTTTGGGGCACTTGGCTATAAAAAGGCAAGGCTAAATTCACTTGGAATAAAAAGTGGACATTGTGTTTAGGACTAGAATTTGAAGCCTGCAGTTTTCATACAAGCCATCAGTTACCAGGACAGCTGGTGTACAACCACCACTGACTCGACCAGCTATCAAAAAGCTGGTTGCTGTTTTGCTAACAGCTGTACAACAGATTGTATACAAAGTGATTGCAGTTAGGAAGAAAGAAGCTGGCTTTTATTTGCCCTCTGGGTCAATTCCCTGAGACAAATCCTGCCTGGTTGAAGTCAGTACCATCTTTGACCTCTAGTGAGAACAGATGGCTCAGATTAAGAGAAAGCCAATTTTTTTTCCCCTCTCATTTTACTGTCGCAGTTTTGAGTTACACATAAAGATTAGACTTGATAAACAGCCAAGTTTTGTTTCTTCTTGGACTGGAAATTGCAGTTTTAGGCAACAGCCCTAAGGTATACCTTAAACTTGGTTGAGGACTTAACTAGGGCCAGAACATGACTCTCTGCACTTCACTTAAAAAGCTAAAAAGGAAAACTTACGCTTTTGTGAGCCAGGTTTCTTCACCTTGTTGGCTTCTGGCCCTCCCACAAAGCCTCTCAAAATGGTATCATGCAACCCAGAAATAGCTGTAGCTGGCTGTTTATGCTCTTGTCTCTGTTCAAAGCTTTCTGTACCACTTAAACATCCGATCTGCAGCTGAGAGCTTTGCAGAAAAGAACTGTGCCTACAAAGAAAGAAAACAATGACAATCAGAATTTTAGCCACCAAAGCAGTTAGAAAAGTCGTGTGATGCTATTTTAGATTAGTCACCAAATTGCCTTGGTCTGACTCAAATAGAAAAGTATTCCAAGGAAAGGAGGAAGAGGAACCAGAACACGGTTCCGAGTAAAATCCAAAAATAAATTTAGGCTAGGAAGCACAATGTCCAAGGTTGTATTTTTTAAATGCCTTGGCTCTGGAAGTAGATTACACATTGCTGGGTCAGGTACAAAGGTGTCCTGGGCACTGAATGGAGTATGAAAAGCTTATTCCACTGAGCAAGTCTGGTTTTGTCCTTTTATTTTTTAGTCTTTATTTTTTTAGTCTTCCTTTTGCAATTGGACACACACTCGACTGAATTTGGGCATTTGTAATTTCTTGCCCAAAGCAACCCTCAAACCAGTAGTGACATCTGTGCCAACATCCCTTTTTTGTGTCTTTGTTTCTAAAAGGGATTGATGCAGAGCTGCAATCAAATGCATGCTTCCTACCTCTTTCAACAAGACAAGCACTACGACCTCTCTTACGACACAGGAGACAAGGCTTTGCAATGTGGACGCCATGTTGATGTCTTCAAGCTATGGCTGATGTGGAGGGCAAAGGTAAGAATGCCTGCAGTATATTTGTTTGTATTAAAATAATGTACACCAGATACGGGTTTTTTTTTCTGTAATCATCATCTTAGAGACTATGTGACCTGGATTTCCCATATATAACATGAAAGAAAGGACATTATTATTTTCTGGGGTTTTATACTTTTAACAATTTTGCTTCAAAGCAGCACAGATGATTTTGAAACTTCAATTCCATGGCTTTGATAGGATTTGGTTTGGGTAACTGTAGGAGTCTAACAGCATCAATCAGATACCTAAGAATGTTGTTACGATGATGTCTGGAAATAAAAAGATGTTTTAATGACATTCAGAAATTAAACATGGCAAATCAAGAGGGGAATACCTCATTTCATTGCATGCAGTAGATACGAAGTCATCTTTTGAAGAAGCAGAGGAAAACTCATCAAAATCTGTTCTCTGGGAAATATGAAAACACTGACACTAATGATTAATTCGTCTGTATTTGTAGAATATTGCTCAATAAGTTCTTCCATATATTTATCCAGTGTATTATGTCAGGTTGCCTCAGGTTTGTTCAGAGGAGATGACATCACTGTTTTCATTTCCAGAAAGCCTTAAAAGATCCTCATGTGCTTCATTAAAACTCTGAAAACAAATCTGAGACAGACATCAAATGTAGCTGGAGACGTGGGAGTCTGTAAAAGAAGATGCAAGGTTGTGTGGTGGCAAGAGCTGTTGTGCTAACTGGGGTCTCCAGAGTGGCAGGCAGTTTTAGCCACATGTCTCTCTAACTCCAGACCTTTCTCCTGGGGGTGTGCTGGCCCTACCCTGTTTCGAAATCTCTCTGCACAGAGGGGATAATGACATGAGCTTTTAAGTCAGCTCTGCACTGCCAGAATAGATTTAACAGGGACACGCATCCATTACTCACAGACATTTCTTCTTCTTAACCCCATTTTTTCAATATTGCTTGTACTGCTTTTTCTCTTCTCACACTCCACTTGTAATATTAACATTACAAAATAGGATGTGTGTTTCTTAAACAGTTTATCTATTCCAGCTGTTTATTCCCCTTCCTCCCTTGTAAAGCTGGATCTTTTGTTTGTGGCATCACAGCTGGTGATTGCAGGAACAATTATGATGTCACAGAGAGAAGATTATGACTTCTGCCAGAGAAGAAAAAGCAGGATTTGCTGCAGCTCTTAAAAACACAGCTTCTGAGTTTATATGGTGTCAATTAGAAAAGAAGAGGGAAATACACTACAGAGGCAGGGCAGTATCTAAACAAAATGCAGATTTTCACAAGCATCAGCCCAGTCTCTAAAAGTGTATGTGCCCGGTGTGCGTTAACTAAAAAATACAAGTTTTTATTGGAAAAACTCTCAGCACATCACCTCTGGAAGATTAAAATCCTCTATTCTAAAAATAGCAGGAAAATCCCCATGTCTGGAACTAAAAGCCTTCTAGAGACTCTGCTCTGTGCCAGCCCGGGCTGTCTGAAAATGTGCTCAGCCTCTCTGAAAAATCTGCCAACGAGGGCCCCCTTCATCAGAGCTGTTAGCAGTATTTTGCTGAGAACCAAGCTGGTACCCGGTGCTTGTTTGGCCGAGGTGGCTACAGGGGAGTGGCAGGGGCTACAGACAGATGCAACGTGTCCTCCATCTCATAGAATCAGATCTTTAATCTGTCCCACAGAGACTTCTGAGAGGTGACTTGTGCTGGTGTTTTGGTGAGACCTGCACGGTCTGTTTCGGGTTCACAGAACAAGTGGTCACATAACTTTTTTTTCTCCCTCTGCCTTTAAAGGGGACCACAGGATTTGAAGCACAAATTGATAAGTGCTTGGAACTTGCAGAATACCTATACAATAAAATAAAGAACAGGGAAGGGTATCAAATGGTGTTTGATGGAAAGGTATGTATATATTACAACTTGTTTTTCTTGGGTGGTCCAACAGCACTTTGTCTCTTGTTGGGATGATACCAATGGGTCAAGCCAACCGCACGTGACAGAAAGCAGTGTCCTCGTAACAAAACCTGTTCTTGTGCCAGTATCTCTCTGCCTTCGTGGGATCCAGGGACAGAGGAGATGAGGCAGCTGTGCATAAGATTTCAGTTTGCACAGTTTCACCCCACTGAAACCAAACACTGGCCTCCCAGGCTAACATTGCACACACACAATTAGAACCAGATCTTAAGTACTAAAAACAAGTTGCGCTTTCCTTATTGGAGGGTCTGTTACAAGTGGGAGGTGAGCAGACCTCCATGCAACTCTGAAAGGATGTTTGTGCAAAGCATTTTTA
>BJBW01011279.1:0-11555 GCA_004320125.1 Scolopax mira | reverse complement strand
TGCCCAGGGCAAGGTAGTGCAGGTTGGGCTGTGTGGCTGTACCTCTCAACTGTGATGCCCAACTGTGTTTGGCCATCTCTTCGTGGTAGCCCTCTCCAGCTGTGATAGTTGAGGACAGGCCTGGTGAAGACCTCTGTTGCAAAGTCAGCTGATGTTTTGCCTGTAAAAGAGTTTTTTAAAAATCCCAGTTTAGCTTTTTTCCTCCTACTTTTGATGGGGTTTGCTCTCTCTACTTGCCTTGGAAGGTTTTGTCTCTCAGAACGTTGACCCCTGATAGCAATCACTTAGTGCGTGCCTAAGTGCTCTGCAGCACAAGGATAAACGTCACCATGTTTCTTCAAACAAGAGATCACAGGCTCATAACCCACATGCCACTATGTGATTTATTTCCTGCATCTCACACATCGTCCCTGAATTTGGTCGACTGGGTCTGATGATGAGTAAGGGAACCGGCAGCGGTAGGAGTTAACTCACACATTTAGCATCCAGCAAAGAGGAACGTAGCAAGGCAGGCAACTGCTGGGAGACTGCAAAAATACACAAATTGTCAACTGGTTCTTTCATTATGTCTTTCTACTTGGTGCTCCCATATAAGTTAAACTAGCTAAGACGCTGTGGTGCATGCATATTAATGGCATCTAGCTGAATCAAACTGAGAAGTAATGAATTTCATTAAACTAAGAAAATCTTAAACTGTCTTATGTACCACCTGTGACTCTTGTTTACAGAACCAGATTTTGTATTATTCTGTTATGTATTAAAGTAAATGACACATTCCTCACCTCTGAATTACCTGTAATAGAGTCTTGCCTTAGCCACACAATCCCTTCAGCCTCTGGAGGGGCCAGTGTCTACAAAATCTAGAAGCCTCTCAGTAGGGTACGAATATATTTGCACAGCTGGATGATGTGTTTCTGCATCTGACACCCTGGGAATAAATTGCCTAAAATTATCTTTTCTGCATTAATAATGACGATGACTCTCAGTGGACCAGAATAATGAAAGCCATTGACTGCTGTCACAATATGATGTATGAGAGGGGGGAAAGGCATGACCTTACTTGCAACTGAGATATTATGAGCATTTCTTACAGTGTAAAGCATTGTTATTCTGTGTTTAGCCCCAGCACACAAACGTCTGCTTCTGGTATATACCTCCCAGCTTGCGCAGTATGGAAGACAATGAAGAGAGAATGAGCCGCCTTATGAAGGTAAGCAGCGTCCTCCAGGCCATCATGTAGTGAACAGTGAAATCCTTGTAGGCTTGCAGTCCTCCAAATGATCTTCCAGTCACGGAGCAAGGTCACCTCTCAATATTCTGGCAAATGACACCTCCGTGGTCATTTTACTGCAGGTTTGGCTAGCACCACCTTGCTCTGGTCTCCAAGTTTGGTATTCCCTGGGTTTGCTTGGTCCCTAGAGCACTTGTTTGAACTCTGTGTATATTTCCTGAAGCTCCTGTAGACTGCAATGGGTAAACCCAGCCAGTGCACCAATAGCTTGATAATAACATGGCACTCTGCTGTACGAAAAGAAGATGGAAAACGATCGTAACAGTGTGTTTTGAGCAAAACAAAAACCAGCTACTGTGTGTCTGTCAGCAATATCCAATGTTGAGACAGTTGAGGGTGGCACATTCCCCAGTCATTTTAAGAGCAGGACAAAGAAACGGGATAAACCCAATGTCTTTTCAGTGATCCATTTATTCTGTAATGGAGGTTAACCTTTTTATCAATATCCTTTGAACTGCTGCTTCTAGCTCTTCATCTTTATTTAAAAAGAAAATGTACTCTGTTTTGTTTTGATAAGAATGATGGTAATAATGAAAATAATAAAAATAATGATAATCATCATCACCGTCCCCTGCTTTTTGTTACATGGCAGGTGGCACCAGTGATAAAAGCCAGGATGATGGAGTATGGAACGACCATGGTGAGCTATCAGCCCCTGGGAGACAAAGTGAACTTCTTCCGGATGGTCATCTCAAACCCCGCAGCGACTCACCAAGACATTGATTTCCTGATTGATGAAATAGAACGCCTGGGACAAGATTTATAATAATCGGGTGTGCAAGTCTGTTCCTGGACCTCTAAGGAGACAATTAAGTTGTCACAAAACTGTGCGAATGTATTTGTAGTTTGTTCCAAAGTAAATCTATTTCTATATCGTGGCGTTGGAGTAGAGTACAGTTTAAAATCAAGAAACATGGCTCCTTTAAAGTCCTTTCCTGAGTTTTAGAATACCTCCTTAATAATTAGCTGCACAAAAAACTGCATTGAAACAAATAAGGAAGAACAGAAGATACTTACAATTTTATCCCCTATTTTAACACAGGAACTACTGTAAATTAATAGCAGTCAGACTGAACAATGCCAAACCTGCCCAAAATGATGACAAAATCAAAGTAGAGGATGTGGGAAGGGGTGGCGAGAAGAAGAGTATACAAGCTGTATGTTTAAAAGTGAAAATATTTTGCCTTTTTCGTAGTATTAGAACAGAATTTCTAATTTACCTATAGCAACATTTGAAATGTATTTAAATAAGTATAGTTTTACAAAAGGAAATATATATATCTAAACAAATCCTATTTTGTAAACTATATATTTTTATTTTATATGGGTTATAAAACTGCAAGGACAGAAGCTGAAAATTAACTAGGGTTCTTTTAAAGGAGGTGCCTCAAATATTTATTAGTGCTGATTTTAAAATACAAGCCCACGTTCTACATTTTTAAGAGGTACCAGTACCTCATTTCTCCATGTCATATGGATTGTACATTTCCAGGGTTGATGACTGAAAAAACCTCAAGAGTACTGCAGCTCTTAAAACCACTTAATAACATCAATTACAGTACAACAATAGGATGCTATTATTCCTAATTAGGTTTCCCACTTGGCCTACCTAAGGAGACGCACAATCAATATACAGTGCTAACCAAGACTGAAATAAGGTTGTATTTGGATGGTTTCTGTGTTCTGTGGCAAAAAAGCCTATATAAAAAAAATCACCTGTAGGAATAAATGCTTATCTCGTAACCCTTTCTTCTATGAATAGTCCAAAACTACACTGAAAATTAAAATTGGCTGAAATTCTTATTAAAGAAACAGGTACATTAGGAGTGTAAAGACTTCTTACAGATGTACAGCTCTGCAAGACAAGGCCTAAATTAAAAGTGACTGTAATCTGAGTGACAGGGAGGGGGGGTCTAAGTAGCAAACTGCTTGGTCAAAGGTTTCTCCCAGCACAGGACTCCATCCTTGTCTGCAGTGGCTTTTGAAATTGCAGAAAACACTGAGATAAAGCCACATCTGCCTGAAACAGCCCCCACGGAGCCTCACGGCCTTTTCAGAAACCACAGGCACAGATCTTGCAGAATTCTTGTGCTGCATCATTCCTTAGCATTAGAAGTGACTCTGACATGGAAACTGAAATTTATCCTCTTTTCCCCCCAACATCTGGAAGTGTTGGTAAGAGTTCTGCGGTTCGGGCCTGTCTACTTATAACCCTACTAAAGTTTTGGTTTTAACTTTGCCTAAACGGCCAATTTTTGTTTGTAAAGCAATATTGTTTTGCTGTCTCTAAAATACTTGAAGAGATTAAAAAAAAAAAAGGTGTGCAATGTGGTTTTAATTTCATCTAAAATAGATACATGGAGTATTGAGTCAATGTAATATCACGAGGACATGAAGTAAGAGGAAATAAATTGTGTCTGTAATTGTGTTGCCTTTATTATATTGATAGTACTGTTTCGTCACCTCAGATTGAGGCTGTGCACTTTAGATTTAAACTGTACAATGTTGCAAATCAACATGTGTTGCTGTATAAGCTTGTACAATATATTATTGATAACGTCATTTATTTGTGTGGTAGTAGTACTGACTCTTGATATTGTAAGAGCTGCGTTCGTGCCCGTCCCTCTGCTATACCTTTGCTTGGTAGGAACCTCTCCTCCTTCAGCTCCTCCTCCTCCTCCTCTTGCCTCGGGTCAGTGGACTTCCTTCCATTGCTGCCTGCAAGTCCAGCTATAGAGGAGGTGCCAGTTCTGTCAGGAAGGACTTTGGTGTGACTTTAGCTAAACATGTAAAAATCGGCAGAAAATCCCTGCAGCACTGCCTAGAGCAGCAAATTACATTCGTTTTTTCTTGCTGGGAAAAAGGCAAGCAAAGAGCATGAAAAGTAAAAATAGTAGAGGGACAATGATGAAGGTGATCAGTGGCCTGGTTACACCTTGCATGTGCAATTCTGTTTAAAGTGCTAAATGCAAACAATGTATTTATTAGCTGTATGTGCCAATCCAAGATTTACATTCAGTGTTCCAGGAGAACCAGCATTTTTTTTTTTTTTTCCACCTTACTGTACTTATTGCAGCCAGGAAAGAGCGGCATAGCAATCTGTTCTTGTGTTTGACCAAAGTATCTTATCTGTGGTGTTGATCTAAATCCAAATAAAAGTGTAAAATGTGACTCTGGGTCTTTTCATTAGCAGCGCCGATGGGCACTGTGACCATTTATCACTTGTGCCATTTCGGAGCAAGGCTCCAATAAAGAGAATGTTTAATTGTAACTTTATGTCTCCTGCTGGATTTTTTCATGATGTGGTGCTTTCTGTTAATTATTATTATAGCATTAAAAAAACCAATGCCATCACCAGACCCTTTCAGAGGCAAAACTCAGTATAAGCATAGAAGCATAAATCTGCTATCTGGTAAAGATAAGGTAAAGGAATACAAGTCAGATTTAGTTTCTTTATTCTCAGACAGGCTCAAAATTTTTTTATGTTTTGTTTTGTCTTTTTATTCCATCAGTACTTATCCCCAAATTAAGCATAGATTCTAACAAGCCTCTAGCACAGCAGTGAAAGCAGTCAGGGCACTTTCCAGGATGCCACAGACTATACCATAGCAACAGTTTAAAAGGGCTAGTGGGCCAGACAACACATGGTGGGCCACGCAGAGATGTGGCTGATGAAGTGGTTGGGTCTCTATGACTCTGGCTGGCCATGAATGCTGCTTGTTCTTCCACAAATGGCCTCCAGGAGAGACCCAGAGAAAAGCCCTCCCCTACCCTACAGCCCACAGCTCCACGGAAGTGAAGTTTAAATATCAAGTTAGTTGTATTAAACGCGTGTTCTAACATGGTTAAGGAAGGAATAAAGCAAAACAGAGTCAAGAAAATGTCTATGTTTTATCTGAGTTAGCCAGGCTAACTGCCAAGTAGAACACCATTCCAGGTAGAGAGCGAGCCCCATAGAAAGCCAGGGATACTGTCCTTAATGTACTAATGTCTTAGACTTAGGATGGCTGAACTATCAGCTTTCTACCTGACCAGCCAAACTAAAGAGTGTAATTCAGCCATCAAGGGAAAGCCAAGTGCTGTAGCTGAAAGAATTACAGACCAGAATTACAGAAGACTTTGCTCTTCACTGAAGAGCCAGACTGGCTGCAGGTCGTGGCACTGTTGATTACAGCACTGTAGGATGCAGCTGTACAGATTTTACACTGTACTTCAGAGCAAGAAATTGGGTCTGAGATTAGAGTCAGAGGAAAAGGAATACGTACCTTTTTTGTGTGTTGGAATAAAAGCCTACGTATGTTGTTGCTGAAATTCTCGCATTACAAAGAAAGATGAAAAAAATCTGTTCTATAAACTCACATTGCATAAACAGAGTAAAGGCTATTTTCTAGGACACAGAAAACTCACAAGTCAAACAAGGATTGAAACCTACAGTTTTCTCTGCATCAGCTGCCCCTGTGCATGTTCTCACTCCAGCTGATGCCTGGTGCTGAGTCTTCCAAAGGCATTCAGGTACTGAACTTCCACGATAAAAACTCCGATTGCTTAATGTCAGTCCTCTAGACTACTCACTTTCCCCTGTGACCCGTAAGTCCCTATGGATAATTTCCCAGAGGTCTATGACCACTAAGCAGGAAGAACAAGTTCACGTACTGGTCCTCACCTTCCATAGAAAGATTTTAGAGGCTCACGACTCAAAAGAGCTTGAAAACCACAAACTAGGCACCCTTTCTGCATTGTCCATTACAAGTAATGGGGACTCAGGTACTGCTGGCATCTGACCTGCACTGGGCACTACAGCCATACAAGATCTTCATTATATAGCAGCTGAAAGATATGCTCTGCATCACAAACACTAAGCTAACATGCAGGACAGGGAGTATAAGAATAGCTATACATCATCCAAGAAACTTATCTTCTATAATCCTGTATCAGTAAATTTCCATTTTCTCACATTTCTGCACTGCCTGTTTGATGGACCTCTATTTTCCTACCCACCCTCCATTGACCTGGAAATTCAAGTGGTTATGGAAGAAAGAACAGATGTTTGGGACTTGATGTAAACATACTTTTGCTGCTCTGAAAAACTAAAAGGAAATGGCTTGTGTGAAAATGCTTTTGGAAGGCAGTCTCTAAAGAGTGATGAGGCAGTGTGGTTGAGGGCTGCACACACGCTGGGGCTGCCCGGCAGAACTCCCCAGGTGCTCCTGTGCTGAGAGGCAATGCCCACCATGGGAAGCAACTCCACACCAGTCCCTGGCAAACAGCTCACTCTGCTCGAGCTAATCCAGCTAATTTTCCCATTCGGAGAAACCACTGCTGTTTGTGTTACATTGGCAACCAGCTGAAGGCCAGGCCTTGTAGCAAGAAAAGCTATAACGCTGTCAGCTCGAGATCTGAAAGCGTAGAAGAGACTTGGTACACAGATCTTGTCTCTGGACATTGTCTCATACAATGACTTTTCTCTTTCACCAATCTTTCCTTTTGATCAGGAGAGATTGGAAATAAAATATGAAGCTTTCAGGCAATTCTCGGTTTGGATTCATCTTTCAAAGAGCTTGACTTTGGGACACAGGGTATTCAGAGCTGCTCTGTTTCCTTGCACCAGTTCCCAGATGCATGACTTCCACCAGCAGTTTTGATAAATCCTCTTGGCTGCAGAAAGCTCAAGGAAACCAGGACACTACCTCTACATAGCGCCTGCAAAGGGGATCCCCAGAGACCAGGCCAATAAAGCTGTCCTTCCTGAGGGAGATGGGATAGTGCACCTTCCTCCTGCAGTGGACACTGAGGTCCCACATGGGAGCAGAACACGTCTAGATGAGTTATGAATCCCCTGCAACAGGTTTGTTAACACATACCTTCCCCATCCCTTATTCTATGGCTATGGCATTTGCACTGACAGTTTGGGCTGCTATTCCAGACAAGCCTGTCCATATTAAATTTGGGAGATTGAGAATTAAACTGTATTAATAATGATACAAATGACAGTTGGCAAGGATTATATTAATAAAATGCAGTGCCTCAAGTAAGCGCCTACTACTCAGTGAGGTTCATGACAGTTCTGAATAGAAGCTTCAATAGAAATTTTTAGACTGCAAGATTATCATTGGGTTATTTTCTGTAATAACTTTGGATAAAAATATAATGATTTCCTGTTTGCAGTCTACAAACCCAATAAGCTGTCTGGGGAATTAGTATCCAACAGGCAAATGATAAATGGCAGGGTTATGAAATAGTGCAAGTGCCTCCATATCTAACTCTGTCCTTTTACCTTCAATACAAATGAGTCGCAATGAGATGTTTTCCACACTTAACCAGAGATCTGTCTATTTACATCTCACATTTACTAACATTTCAGTGGATGCCAGTAGTTGAAAGAAATAATCACATTAAAGTAAAATACAAAATACATACAATTAACAGCAGCACTCAAAAAATGGCAGTTGATGCACACACTGTACTTAGTGCCTTGTTTGTGCACAATATGGTTCAATTTGTGTTGATTCATTTCTCCCTCTGCCATTTCGCTTAATTCACAGTGTCATGTTTTTATGAGCTGGTGCTGCAGAAAATCTACAAGCAAAGCACGTATTGCTGATATGACACTGCCAACCCAGGTATGCACGCATCATCTCACTACTTTGACATTGCTTCCGAAACAGCCTGCCTTTTATTTACCACAGTGATAGACTGTCTTCTACAGATGACCATTTGCAATCACTTTTCTCCTTTTCTTCACCTGGTCCAGCTACAGTCATTATGAAAAAAAGAGAGAAAAACAATCCAACTCCAAAAAAAAACCTTGCAGTGGCTGGATCTGATTGTAGATGCCTCAATTGAAACACAGCTGAAATTACTGATGTATTACAGTTCTTGAAAGCAATTTTCTTGCAGTAACTCTGGTATGAATCTCAAATAAATTGTAGCTATTGATCACTAGCTTTTGTATTTCCCACACAGAAAGTCTGGTTCTTTGTTCACATTGTAGGCAGCCTCACTTGCTCCCAGGCTTGTTTTTAAAGTGAACAAACTAATCCTTTTCTATGGGAAACTGGGCACATTTGACAGGATAGGTCACCAGTGAGTCTGATCCAAGCAGACAGCATAGATGCAGACTGCACCAAGTTTGACTTCTGCATCACAGGGGACACTGCAATTTCAAAAATATTCCTGCTCTCTCTTGGGTACACAAAAAATAAAGACACCATTCTGAAGGCTGTAGCAGAGCCCTCTCAGAACTCATAGAATTGTTTCAATTGGAAAAGACTATTGAGATTGGAAAAGATCATTGAGTCCAACTGTAAACCTTCCAAGTCCACCACTAAACCATGGCCCTAAGTGCCATATCTGCATGTCATTCAAGAAGTGTTGAAAAAGTAATAATTATCCCTCAGGACTACCCCGTGGTACCCCAAAGAGACCTGGTGAGAGAATGTGCAACATTCACACTGCACAGCAACATTCACACTTCAGCAGGCTGGGTACAAATCAGCCCAGCCAGTCAGTTCAGGGTATCTTTAAGTTCAGTCCACAGAGGCACAACAGGCACAGTGACAGGCCCAACTTGTTAAATGAGTCTGAGCACTCTCCTGCTCCAGACAAAAATCTCATAGCAGGGTTTAGGACACACCAGGATGTATTTGTTTAAGTGTATCCGATAAGGTATCTGATGGTGGCGAGTGGTTTATTTTTATGTCTGGCTGGCTTGGGGCTGATGGGAAAAAGATCCTTAGAAATGGGGAATGACTTGTCCTCATAGGTGGCAATGGCCTCTCTGCAGGGCTCTCACTGATAGCACGTCTCTTATGAGACTGCTGTGTTGCTGCTCAAGGGGGTCCTCAAGGGTAGCTGTTAAATGGCTGTGCTCCATTACCTGGCACGTGAATATTTAGAGCAGAGCAGAAGGGCCAGCATTTTAGAGCAACGCCATAAATAGCTCACTCCTGTGTGCTTTCCCACTTTCTAGACCAACCAAGATGATCCCTGCTCCCCTTGTTGTTGGAAGACAGAGCTAATGCTGCCCAAGCTCTACTCACCTCGTCACGGGACCTTTTCTCACACACAGGTCTGTCCTCTCTGTCCTGCAGCAATTGCAGCACCCCTGCTTCTGCACCCAGCAAGGAATCCAACACTACGTTTCTTTGTTGACTTTTCCCCTTTCTGTAGGAAAATGAATGTATACAGTCATTGGCTCCAGGATTTAGCTCAGTACCATTAAATAATCAAATGAAAACATCTGTGTTCTTAGCTGCAATAAGTCCCAGTGAGGAGGCAAAGGTCTCTGTTTCTGCTTGAGCTGATACAATCCTACCTCAAGGTTCTTTCTGTCCACAGTAGTTCTGTAAGCAGAAATTTAGCTAAGGTTGTATCCTTGTTTCTGGCCATCCATTCCTAGTTTCAATGCACAGGATCCCACACAAGCTGTTGGCTGTTGTTCATCATCCTTGGTTGTACTACTACCTAGACATTGCAGGTGAACTAACTCAAAGTTGACTGAGGGATTGCCACAGGAAGAGCAAACAGAAGAAGAAATAGGCTGAAGATCAAGAAGGATCACAGAAGAGATCTCCCCTCTCTTTTGGTGGCTGAGACCTTCAAAAAAAAAACCACCATGAAGCCTCAGGTCCAAATCCTAATTTTGTCTAATGAGACCCGAATCCACACCCTCACATTCTAATAAAGTGCTCACTGGTGCTTATAGGAATGCTTTTAATCCCTTCTGCTGACGTGTGGTCTGGATGAAGCTATGATGGTTTTGGTACAAAACTGGTTAATAAATGTACCCAGGGATTTTTTTTGTAGGTCACAGAGAGAGTGGCTCTGCAGGAGCCTGTCCCAGACATGATTTTCTTCAGCTTCTCCATAATGAGTTGGTCAGTGAAATACAGACTACATCTATCAAATGCCTAGATGGTATGGTGCAAGGAGGGGCAGAATTCTGGGCAGAACAGGAGAAGAGTGACAGCTTAATTCAAATCAATCTTGACAACCTGGACAAATAGTCTGAAAAATAGGTTAAAGCTCAGTAAAGGCAAGTGAAGGGTGTCACTTCAAGCAGGACTAATCACAGTCATAGATTGGGGGTGGTGGTGTGTGTTATACAGCAGCCTTTCAAAAAGGGGTCTCAGTTATAAGTGAACAATATCCTATCAGAGAGAAAAAGGATGTAGTCATCCTGTAATATATGAGTGGGAAAATGGGTTGCACCACAGTCTGAGTCATCCCTCTGATCTGGTCACCAGTGATGACTGGTACAGCCTCAATGGGGACATACTACTCAGTTTTAGGCACCACGCTTCCAGGAAGACATTAAGACAACAGCAACAATAATTATTATCAATCTGAAAGTGTACAATCTGCAAGGAAATACTGAAAGTTGAACTGTCTGCCTAAAAAACATGTCAAAAATTATGATGGAAGTCCTCTAATATCTAGAAGTTTGCTCTACAGAGGAAGGGATTATTTTTTTTCTCTGTGGCCATGAAGCCTCAGAGAGGAAATAATGTGTTCAAATTCCATCAGAAAAAAAATCAGTTCAATATTAGAAATAGCTTTCCAATGGTAAAGGTAATAAACTCTCAAAACAGCTTACCTTGGGAGATCACAGGATAGTGGAGGTTTTCAGAACAGGGTGGATGAATGTTAAACGAGGAACAGCTGATCCTGCTTGGAGCAAAGGGGTGGACCAGGGACCCTCCTGAAGTCCTTCCTGCTGTGTTTTTCTGTGACTCGAGGCAGCAGCCCTGGGTTAACCCATGACTACCTGTAGCTCCTTCCAGTGACACTTTTCAAGACAGTGTCAGTGCTGTTGATGAATGTGAAGTTAATTTCTAGGAAACCCACTGTAGCAAGAGAGCTGTAGAGCAATCTTGGGCAATCAGATGTAAGAACCTGCACTGGTTATCCTCCTTTGGCAAAGGCAGTGACCTTCTGACCTGCCAACTCCCTGTGGGGACTGCTGCTACCCTACACTAACCATACCATCAGTTGTCTTCTCCTAAATAATTAACTGTTGAAAACCACAGCAGAAAATTCCTAAAAAACATTCTCAAGTCTAAGTACTGTGAGAGAGGTCAGACCAAGAAATCCATTGCGACTGAATTTTGAAGGTAACAAAAAAAAAGGTGGATTCACTCCCACCAGCTCTGCTGGAGGAGCAATCTGTGTGTTCATCTTGACTCCTTAAAGCCACGACTGGGGAACCAAACTCAGTATTCTGTGCTCATTGCACATTTGTCAGCTTGTTTTGCCTACCCATTCT